>PVKH010049338.1:0-10108 GCA_004027955.1 Chaetophractus vellerosus | reverse complement strand
GTAATCTTTTTTTTTTTAAGATTTATTTATTTTATTACATATCTCCCCTTCCCCCCCGCTGTGGCGACATGCCGAGACTGGTCACTGCGCAGGTGCGGCTTTCCCCACTTGTGGGCGGCTTCTGCTTCCATTCATGGCTGGCTTTCAGTTTGCGGGTGGCTGGCTGCACTCCATTCGTGGACTACCTGCCCTGCCCATGGCAGCTTTTGCCCTGTTCGTGGCAGTTTTTTGCCCTGCCCACGGCGGCTCTGGCCCGCCCATGGCGGCTTACCATTCTCAAGGCGGTCTGCCCGCTAGGAGAGGTCCCCGGGAACTGAACCTGGGGCCTCCCATGTGGTATGCCGGTGCCCTATCCACTGGGCTATCGAGCCGGCTCCAATATTTATGTAATCTAAAGCTTCTTTAAAAATAATAAAAAAAGAAATGTAAAGAATAAAACATGAAGAAATATCCTCATGACCTTAAAATAAGAAAGAATTTCTTAAATAATAATTTTAAAAGATAGACCATGAAGGAAAAGAATGAAGAGTGATAATTTTGTATCATTAATTTTTAAAAACTCAAAATAACATAAGATACTGTCATGATTCAATCCCTAACAGACACCCTAAGAAAATAAAGACCCAAGCCATAAAATTAGAGAAATTTTTAAAATTCTATGTAAATTAAATAGTATTTAGTAGTTAGAATATATGAAGATACCTCTGCAAAACAATAGTTAAAAAACAGTGCAGTTAAAAATAGATACAGGGGCCGGCTCGATAGCCCAGTGGATAGGGCGCCGGCGTACCACATGGGAGGCCCTGGGTTCGATTCCCGGGGACCTCTCCTAGTGGGCAGACCGCCTTGAGAATGGCAAGCCGCCATGGGCGGGCCGGAGCCGCCATGGGCAGGGCAAGAAGCTGCCACGGGCAGGGCAGGTCACCCGCGGATGGAGCGCAGCCAGCCACCCGCGAACTGAATCAAGCGCCGGCCGTGAACGGACGCAGAGACCGCCCACAAGCGGGGAAAGCCGCGCCTGTGCAGTGACCACTCTCGGCGTGTCGCCGCAGCGGGGGAAAGGGGAGATATGTAATAAAAAAAAAATAGATACAATATATTTTTAATACAATTAAAAATAGTGAGCCAATAAGCTGAGGAGCCATGGATATAATTAGGCAATTTACAAAACAGGGACTCTGAATGTTTAATAAATACATAAAATGATGATCCACCTTACCTGCAGTGAAAGAAAAGCAGTTAAGCAGTTAAACTTTTAAAGAAAATGATTTGTTTCATGGGTAAAGAACATGTACTCTGGTATCAAACCACTTAGGTTCACCTTCTGGTTTTATCACTAACTAGATGAGTGACTTGGAAAATTATTTTATATATTTAAGCCTCTGTTAGCTGAGCTGTAAAATGATATGAAAATAGTACCATCCTCATATGATTAAATGTGTTAGGACATATTAAATGTAGAAACCTGCTCAATGTAATAAGCATTAGCAGTTACTACTAAAACAAGATTTCATCTAACACTCAGCAAATAGGCAAAAATTCTTAAGTCACATAATACTGTGTGTGGCAAGATATGAGGAAACAGGAACTAACATGTACCTTGTGGGAAAGTAACATCTAATTTGAAAAGCAATTTGGCAATACACAGGAAGATTAAAGATAAATGTAATTTTTATATACAGTATTTCCTTTTCTAAGAGTTTTAGAGAAAATCTTACCCATTTCCATGTCCACTCTCAAACACATACATCCCATACAAGAGTTCAAGGACGTCCATAGACACACTATTTGTTAGAGTTAAAAAAAAAAAAAGTACAAACATAACTGTCAGCTAATGGAGAATGGTGAATAAACTGGGTATACCTGGATATTGTAATAATGAAAATGAATTAAAACTTCATCTATGTGGTTAGATTTCAGAAATACAATGTTGAATGTAAAAAACTAGATTTAAAAAATTGTTTACAAAAATAATACCATTTGTATAATTTAAAAAACAAAAATGGTAATTTACATCATTTATGGATACATATGCAGGCAGGGAAGCATACACATAAATATAGGAATGATAGACTCCATGTTCAGAATAGTGGTTACCTCTGGAAGGGGTGAAGGGAGGAATCAGCTATGGATGGGATAGAAAGTGTGGCTATGGCTGTGTCTGTAATATTTTATTTATTAGAGAGAGGGAGAAGAGAGAGAGAGACTATGGCAAAATGTAAAAAAAAAAAAAATTACTTGTAATTCCTGTGGTGTTTCTACAAAGTCTATAAAGGTAACAAATAGTTGAGCATATTAGGGGTTGGCAAACTATGGTCTGTGGGCCAAATCTGGTATATGCTACCTGTTTTGTAAATAATGTTTTATTGTAATTAGCCACGCACCTAGGTTTGTATATCATCTATGACTGTTTTTGTTTTCTAACAGCAAAGTTGAATAGTTGTGACAGAAACTTCATGACCTGCAAATCCTAAAATATTTCCTATCCTAAAATACTTCCTATCTGTCCCTTTACAGAAAAAATTATTGACTCTTGGTATAGAGTATTATGATGGTTAGTCTAATGTGTCAACTCGGCCAGGTAATTGTGCCCAGTTGTTTGGTCAAGCAAGCACTGGGCTAATTGTAATACAAGGACATTCATGGACTTTAGTCACCAGTGAGTTTACTGCATAGATAGCTGATAACATCTACATCAACCAGGAAGATTGCCATCAGCAATGAGTAATGCTTTATCCAATCAGTTGAATGCCTTATGAAAAGGGGAAGTGATTTCAGCATTCAGAGAATATTTACCCAGCAACGTCTCCAGGAAACTCCATTGGACTTTCATCGGAGTCCCTGGTTTGAAGCCTGCCTGCGGAACCTGGACTTGTGCATCCCCACGGTCACGTGAGAGACTCTTATAAATTCTCATATTATTGACAGATTTTTCCTGTTGATTCTGTTTCCCTAGAGAACTCTGACTAATAAACATATAATTTGTCTTTTCTCATATATATAAAATATTTTATAATTTTAAAAATATGCATTACAGTGGAATACCTTATGAAGAGAATTGATTTTAGGGTGATTTTATTCAAGATCCTTATTTTTATTACATATCTCCCCTCCCCCCCGCTGCGGCGACGCGCCGAGACTGGTCACTGCGCAGGCGCGGCTTTCCCCGCTTGTGGGCAGCTTCTGCTTCTGTTCACGGCCGGCTCTTGCTTCAGTTCGCGGGTGGCTGGCTGCGCTCCATTCGCAGGCGACCTGCCCTGCCCGTGGCGGCTTTTGCCCTGTCCGTGGCAGCTTTTTGCCCTGCCCACGGCGACTCTGGCCTGCCCATGGCAGCTTGCCATTCTCAAGGCGGTCTGCCCGCTAGGAGAGGTCCCTGGGAACTGAACCCGGGGCCTCCCATGTGGTATGCTGGCACCCTATACACTGGGCTATCCAGCCGGCCCAATGGTAACTTTTTAACTTCTAATTTTTTTTCAGAGGTGAAAGTCAAAAAAACTTATATTTATTTCTGAGAAAAATATTCATTAACCTATACTTCTTTACTCTTAAGAAATAACGAGCACTGGTCAGGGTAAATAGCTTATGAGTTTGGTGCCCTGCCAGTGGGCCCTACTTTGGGGTTTGTGCTCTCCAGTGTGACAGAATTAGACTCACTTGTGGTTTCTCTACACATGGCTCTTCAGTCCCTTCTATTTGAACCTATAGTTGGAGCTGGAGTTGGTATTTGTACATCCAAAAGACTTGAATCTTTGGACTGTCCATATGCCAGCTGGGCTCTGAGCCTCAACAGAGTTGCAACACCTACTCTCCCAAGACAACTAACAAGGAGGTGATGATGGACAATGATCATCCCAAGAAACCGAGAGATACTACAACTGTAAGCAAGGGAGTACCATCCATCGGCCATTTGGGACTGAAGCCCCCTCTCAATTAGAGGTCGAGAGGGCATCACCATCCCAGAATCTTCATGATTGAGAAATAAACTGTGGACTAGAGTAGACTTACTGGTATTCTACTGAAGACTTATTATGATTCTAACGATGGAAGAACTTATATCATTGATGTGGAGGCAGTGGCCACTGGAGATTCTAAGGTCAGGGAGAGGGAAAACAAGTGTAATACAAGGGCATTTTCGGGACTTGGGAATTGTCCTGAATTGTCATTCTTACAACAGATGCAGGCCATTATATATCTTGCCATAACCTACAGAATTGTGTGGGAGAGAGTGTAACCTACAATGTAAACTGTAATCCATGCTTAATGGCAATGCTCCAAAATGTGTTCATCAATTGCAATGAATGTACCACATTAATGAAGGATGTTGTTAATGGGTGGAAGTGTGGGCAATGTGGGGAGCAGGGCATGTGGGAATCCCCTATATTTTTTTTTTTTTTTTTAAAGATTTATTTATTTTATTACATATCTCCCCTTCCCCCCGCTGCGGGGATGCGCCGAGATTGGACACTGCGCAGGCGCGGCTTTCCCCGCTTGTGGGCGGTCTCTGCGTCTGTTCACGGCCGGCGCTTGATTCAGTTCCATCCGCGGGCGACCTGCCCTGCCCGTGGTGGCTCTTGCCATGTCCGTGGCAGCTTCTTGCCCTGCCGACGGCGGCTCCGGCCCGCCCATGGCGACTTGCCATTCTCAAGGCGGTCTGCCCGCTAGGAGAGGTCCCCGGGAATCGAACCCAGGGCCTCCCATGTGGTATGCCGACGCCCTATCCACTGGGCTATCGAGCCGGCCCCTCCCCTATATTTTTTATGTAACATTTATGTAATCTAAATATCTTTTTAAAAATAAACTTAAAAATTTTAAAAAAAGAAATAATGAGGATATAGGCTTCTCAGATTATAATCAATGTCCCAAATAAAATTTAATAGAATTCCTACTTTTGTCACTGCAACTATTAAACCTCAGAAATATCAAACCTCCTTCGTTTATTCTGCATCTCCTTCTGCAGCCCTGCATTTGGAAGCCAGAAAAATCTTTGCATGGAAAGTAATATTTATTTAAACTGAGACATCAATTTGAAATGAAGGTGGACAGTGAATTGTTAGGATAAGCTAATTAAACCCAGAAGGAAATGGCTCACACACAATGAATATTTTTTGCTCACAAATCAGTCAGGGGCAGATGCTCCAGGATGGCAGAGGGGCTCTGCTCCATGCAGTTTTTCAGGGACCCAGGCTGTTGGCAGATGGGTCATATGGACATAGCTCTAAGGTCCCTCTGTGTGTTGTCATCCCAAAGAACATTGAGGAATACTCATTAAAACAGGCCTAGAAATTGTACAAGTTACATTCGCTTTCATTCCATTGGAGATAATTTGGTTGCATGGCCATACTTAGCTGCAGGTCCAGCTCAGAAATTAGGTATAGCTGGGCAGCCATAAGCACAGCCATTGTGGAGAAGGAGAGCACACCACAGATAAGGAGAAGGCATTACAGGCAGAAAGTCCTTTAAAAAGACAAGGAGGAAGATCAAAGTAGGTAGTAGATTTTTCTTTTTGGGGAGACATGAAAGGAGTAGATAATAATGTGTAGGGATGGGGAAAAGAATTATGGATAGAATGAGAAGAGATGAACTTAGAAGTAAGCAAATCCTCTATTGTTGGTGTTGCCAGGTAAAATGCAGGATATCCAATTGAATTCGAATTTCATATAAACAATGAATAATATTTTAGTCTAAGTATGTCCCATGTAATGATTTTATTTGCTAAATCTGGCAACCCTACATATCTTGAGATTCTTTTGTGTCATGATAAACTTGTTGCAGTGGGTATTAGTGAATCATTTAAAGGTTTTGAGTAGAGCAGATGAATGTCATTGTGATATAAACATTTAAAGAGTCACACTGATAGCACAAAGGAATATAAATTGGAAGAGGATAAGACTGGAGGCAGAAAAGCCGGTAAAATGATGATTGTTAATAGCCCAGCAAAGATATTATAGAAAAGGAAAAAGAACAGTGGTAATAGCAGGGTTAATCATGAGTGGAAAGGGAAAGAATATAGGAATAAGTAGAAGCTGAAACTAATGGAAATTAATTTGGTAAGGGAGTATGGGTGACTAAAATGTATGGAAGATGATTTTTTTTCCCATTTGCAAACCTTGATATCATAAACAGCTAGAGACCATAGAAAGAATAATAGATTTGTAGAGGTGAGGGGCAGAGGTATTGGGGGAGGCATAAGATGGTATCTTTTGAACAGGTTGATTTTAGTTATTTATTGGATGCTCAGGAGATGATGGCCAGTTGACAAATACACATACTATTTTGGAATTACTGAGTGATATCTGGATTTAAAATGGAAATTCGAAATCACCACTCTAGAAATAATAGTTGAAATAATAGAAGCTATTGAATTAAAAAAAAATACTAACACAAAAGGGCCTGTGACACAATTCTTTGGAGTGTCATTATTTAAGAGCAAGCAGAGAAAGAAGATCCAGCTATGATCAAAATGCAAGAGCAGAGAATAGAAGGAAAAACAGGGGCAGAAGATGGCAGGGAAGTCAAATACTAAAGGGAAATATAAAGACTGAGGAATACCCACTGGATTAGGCCATGATCTTGGTACTTAGTTTTATCAGGAGTATTTCCAAGGGAGGGTATAGGAGTAGAGGTGGGGGGATGAAGTAAGATAGATGACTGAGAGTGAATGTGATATGAGAAATTCAAAGCATCAAGGAAAGATGACTCTTTAAAGAAGCTTACACAGGAAACTTGGGAAAGAAAGCAGTAGGCAGAAAGTGCCTCAGAATCAAAGGAGGCATTTTCATTTTCAGAATAAGCCTGCTTCTTCTGAAAGCTAGGTGTTTGTAGATTAAAGATATGGGTGAAATTAGATATGACTAATGGAATATGTTCCTTGAAGAAATGGAAAGTGATGAGTTAAAAATCATAAGTGGGAGGATTAATATCAAAGGAAAAGATACACTTTTCCTGAGAGATGGAGAGAAATGTGGGATTTAATGTAGTTTAGTTGTTTATAGAGCAGAAGTTCATATCCAATCACTTCAAATTCATTTTTCTTTGATAGAAAAATTGTGAGTTTGGAGAAAAATCATGCAACAAATACAGGATTCCTATATACCACTATATTATTATTATTATTTTTTGTTACATATCCCCCTCCCTGCTTGCTCTTTGCTGTGTTCATCTTTTTGCGTTCTTCTGTGTCTGCTTTGTCTCCCCCCATTGTGGCGACGTGCTGAGTCAGCCCACCATGCAGGCGGCCTGCCCCGCCTGTGGCGGCTTTTTGCTCTGCCCACGGCGGCTTTGCCCTCCCAAGGTGGTCTGCCCGCTTTGGAGAGGTCCCCAGAAACCAAACCCGGGGCCTCCCATGTGGTGAACTGGCGCCCTATCCACTGGGCTACAGCTGGCCCCCTCACTCTATTATTAACACCTTGCATGGGTGTGGAACATTTGTTACAACTGATGATAAGATATTTTTATAATTCTATCTATTTACTGTAGTCCATGGTTTAACTTAGGGTTCACTGTTGTGTAATATAGTTGCATGGGTTTTAAAAAATTTTTATTCTGTCACCATATATATAATCTAGAATTTCCCCCTATTAAACAGAGTCAGATATATATTTCAGTGCTATTATGTTCACAGTGTTGTGCTGCTATCACCACCATCCACTACCAAAACATTTCCAATCTTCCAAACAGGAACCCTGTACATTTTAAGCCTTAACTTCCCATTCCCTATCCCTACCCCGTCCCCTGGTAACCAATATTCTGGATTCTGACTCTCTGAGTTTTCTTATTCTAATTATTTCAAATAGTGAGCTCCTTTTTTTAAGTAGGAGACAATCATTTGTCAGGAATGAAAGTATTTGAGGTTGGCTTCTCTTGAGGATTGTTGAAAAGTTTGGGTTAGATTTCTAATCAGTGCAGTGTTAAGATAGGTGAGACAGACTGCCCACATAAGTGAAATAATACATTGTCCAGATGTCTCGATAATGAAATTGGTTATAACTTCAGCTCAGCAATTTTGGGGACCAATCATAATCTTCTTTCTAATTTCTTGCCACTAATAAATAGGAGTTGTGTTTTTTGGTTTGTTCATTTGCTTGTTTAAAGATTACTGAAATCTCATTATTTAAAGAAACTATGAAAAGCTAAAATATTGGAAGCATAAGTGGAAAGCATTGGGAATATTAGATTTATATATTATATATATATAATGTTATGAATCTTTAAATTAAAATTGTTCCAATCATTTTCCAGTTTATCTGGAGGCATCTTAGTTTTAGAAAACCAATTCCAGAATGTCTAGAGTGTTTCATTAGAGTCAGCTGAATTTTCTACTGTTAGTCTTCTACTTGATTTATTGCTTGATAAGAAAAAAATACCAATTAAATTGAATTTACTGCTGGCATATGTTTACTGGAATATTGACGTTTTAACACTAATTTGATTACACTCTAAATCTTATTTTCTTGATAGTCTCCTTTATCATGTTATTGGATTATGAGAAGAATCTTATCTTTTCTACTTAGATGTTTTGAAAGTAATTTTTTCCTCCAAAGAAAATTTAAGAAAAATTCACATACTATTAATGCCTGTTATAAACACTGTAGCACATATAAGTACCTATATATATATGTTAATTCAGACACTATGCCTGTATTTTTAGCTAAGTGTAAGAGGTACCCCCTCAGATCACATTCTAAAGTCTTCCCACACAAATAGATACATACATTTTGATAGCTGCCAATCATAGCCTCTTTTGAGTAAGATACATCCTGCATGGTCTTTTTCAGTTTTAGCATACTGATGTTAATTTTTTTCTATACTGTAAAACATTCTGAAGACTATATTTCATTTCCAGTCTCTCTATTCCCTTTTCACTTACCCAGAAATAAAGCTGGTTCTAAAATCCCCTATTCTCATAATCTTCCCCATAATGCTCCTTTAGAAATGTTTTGTAGGCTTTAAAAGTCATAAATCCAAAGTTTGCACTCAATTTTTTTTTTTTGCTACTGTAGGGAAACTGGGGAAAAATGTGCATTCTAAAAATGTTTTTTGCAATAAAATTTTAGAATCACAATAAAAGATTAAACATCAGTCTGTAAATATCTTTGGTTTGGAATCCAAGATGAAACCTGGATAGTAGATGTGGCTCAAGCGATTGGGCTCCCCTCTATCATATAGGAGGTCCAGGGTGCGATTCCTGAGGCCTCCTGGTGAAGGCGAGCTGACCTATGAGGTGAGCTGGCCCGAGCGGAAAGCTGGCCCACGCGGGGAGCTGGCACAGCAAGATGACGCAACTAAAAGAGACACAGAGGAGAGACAATGAGAGACAGCAGACCAGGGAGCTGAGGTGGTGCAAGAGATTGAGTACCTCTCTCCCACTCTGGAAGGTCCCAGGATCGGTTCCTGGTGATGTCTAAAGAGAAGACAAGTACACACAGAAGAATATGTAATGGACACAGAGAGCAGATGAGGGGGTGAGGGGGAGATAAATAAATTAAAAAAAAAAAAGATGAAGCTTAAGTAAAAGGAAGATTAGACCTTAAAATTAGGATACCAACGAGCAAAAGCATTAATAATGGAATATGTGCAATTTGCTTAGGGCAAAATCTCCTGGTAATACCGTTGCCAGATTTAGCAAATAAAAATACAGGACATACAACCAAATTGGAATTTCAGATAAACAATTATATTTAGTTTCAATGTTTCTCAAATATTGGATGGGCATCCCGTGTTTTATCTGGCAACTCTACGTGGCCGTAGGTGAGTGAGGTAAGCCACTCTCTGAAGTCCATTATTGAAAGGTAGGAGGTGTGAGAGTAGACTCTGGAAGCAGAAGCACACAGTAGAGAGGTGTCCTGTGGAAGACTATTGTTAGATCATAAGAGATAATAAAATACTCAGGAGGATGAAACAAAGTCATGTCATGAACAGGAAGGCATTATTTTTGTTTGTTTTTAAACCATCAGCCACTATCCTTCTCTTCCTGTTCTTTTGCCATCTTTTGACAATGCAACCATGTGGCATTGGAGCCAGACAGATGTATGTTTCAATCTCGGTAATGTCACTTCTTACCAGTAGATGGTCTGTGGTGGTTTTGAGCAATATACCCCAGAAAAAAACA
>PVKH010049337.1:0-10115 GCA_004027955.1 Chaetophractus vellerosus | reverse complement strand
AGAAAAGAAAAGAAAGGAAGAAGGATATCAGTGACTCATAAACTATGCAACCCCCAAAATTCTATAGGACTCAATTGCCAAATACTTTAACACAAAATTAGTCTTAATTGTGCAGGGCAAAGTGTAAACTATAACGTAAACTATAGTCCTTGGCTGGTACAATGCTTTGATATGTTTATCAATTGTAACAAATGTACCATACCAATGAAAGATGTTAATATGGGAAAGTGTGGGAAGGGGAAAGGGTGGAGTATATGGGAATCCCCTATATTTTTGATGTAACATTTATGTAATCTAAAGCTTCTTTAAAAATAATAAATATATATTTTAAAAGTTTGTCTTCTCCAACATGACTTCAATTATTATTTTATTATTGAAGTAATAGACAGATTCAAAATCAAAGGCAATTTTTCTAACCCTTTTCTTCAACTTCCAACCTTAAGAAATCTATTTCAATATCTACTTTGAATTTTAATTACTTTATCTTAAATATGTCATAGATATAGAAGAAGTATAGTTTGGTGCTTTTGACCTATTTTTGTTAGACACATATTTCTATTTTGTAGAACACATGATTTTCTATTTGTCATTTGAAAATTTCTTTCAGATTTTTCAAGGTCCAGAAGTGGCTTCTTGCTTTGGATTTCCACAGTGTTTTTTTTCCTCCCAAGGATAGAGATGCTGTCTGTGGCTCTTGGCCTCAGCTGAGGGTGGTAGATTTGTCTTTCATAATTCAATTCTGCAGGAACTCATGCCATAAACACTTTTCCAGGTCTTCAGATTGTGGGGACAGCTTGTAGATTTGGCACAGCACAGGAAACCAAACTCATCAGACTCCTCATCCTGAGCTGTCGCACTAGCAGGCCTTCTCCAGTTTCAAGCCAAAGCTTTTGGAATTATTTTTAATATACGTAATAGCTTTGAAACCTGTTAGCTTCATGGGGTAGTTAACTTTTTGAGTTTTAGAGCAGTTTCATTTCTTCAGAGTCAAATTACAACAACTTGTATACACACTAGGCTGTTCTCTTTCTTTCCTAAAAAATAAATTTGTAACTTATTCAATGTCCATCCACTACTAACGTTGCAATCATTACGATGTAAAGTTGCCATGCATTAGATTTAAGCATCGCCTCCCTCCTCTCTGCACTGCCCTCCCCAACACATACAACTTGGATTTCTATACAGAGAATGAGGGATTTTATGCTCAATGCATCTGCTTGCGCATCAGATGGCAAATACAGATATTTCTATCACACAAATGATTAAGCTGAAAGCTAATGGAATATAAATGGCCTCTGCATTTGTTTATATTTAGGAAGAGATGATCTGTGTACTACTGTTCCACAGATTTCTATTTGGATAAAAAGGATTTGTAAAATTATCAACAGACTCAGATCCAGGTATATTTACAAATGCTGCTATTCACTTTGTATTAAATATATTTTTCACAGAAAGTGCTATGAAGAGGGCTGTAGATAACAAACACTTGCAACACTTTCTGAATTGAGTCTGTTAATTTTGGTTTGGCAAATGAACTGAGTCATTCAGCAGCTACCACCTCATTTGACAGTAAATAAAAGTCTTTACATATATAGTGGACCTGCTTTGTGCCCATTACTAGTCAGTAACTTGGGAATGCAGTGAGGAACAGGGCATGGTTTTGCTCTCTGCACTCACAGTTGACAATCACATAGGAAAGAGACATACAAATAAATCAATGCAATATAGTACACTTAGTGCAAAAATACATATTTATTCAATTTATAGGGCAGCAAAGTACAAGATGTGATTTAAGTGATATACTCACTTGATGTAAATGTGAAAAAGAAAAAGAGAGATTAAATGGCATTTCAGCAGGGTTTTGAGGGTCTCTGTGAAGATAAGGAAGAGAGAGAAATTCCAGGTAAAGTGAGAAGCACATAGAAAAGTTCAAAGGTAAGAAAAAATACCGTGTTTGAGTTTTATTGCTAAGTCTCTGAAGTGTAAAGGGTGAGAGAGGCAGCAAGGGAGAAGAAAAGAAAAATTTATGGGTGGGGCAAATCAAGAAAGGCCTTTTGTGCCCGCCAAGACCTGTACTGAACTTAAAGTCCAAGTGAGTGCCATGAACAGATATGGATTTTAGGTAATTTATTGTGGAGGCTGGCAGAAAATAAAGTGCAGAGCTGAAGGAAAGGAGATGGTTTAAGGGTCATTTAAAAAATGGTACGAGGTCTGGTCCCGGGCAGTGTCAGTAGTGACAAAGAGAGGGAATAGAACCAGCAGATATGTCTTAGATGAGTTTTATCCTACTAGGGTTAAGGAGCAGGTGGAGAGAGTCTAGACTGGTCCTTACTTTTCTTTCTTGGATAAATGATAGCAGAAAATGTTATAAGAGAGAGAGAGAGGAGTGGCAGTTGAGTAAGATAAAATGAATAAATGATATTGTTATTTGTATATCTTTTTTATACTACACTGTCTTTCTCTCTGGCGAGATGTTAAGGCAACTATAAGCCTAGGCTTCCACAGGGCAGTCCTAATTTATGTTTGTTGTCCCAGACACTGATTGTTAACTGACAAAGTACGTGGTCACATTAGCTATGATAGAGTGCTAGGCTGAAAGAATATTCTATCTTTTATCCTTTGGAAAGCTCTTCCTTTGAATTCAACTGTTCCCCTCTTAAAAGTCTCTGGAAGGTACCTTTTAAATTAAGACGTCTTTGTCCTTGTCCCTTTACCCATAACACCTCCAGCCCTATTCTCCTGAAGTCAAGCCAATTGATTCTTGGGTTCTCCGAAAGCACTTGATGGGTACCTGTGTCAGATGCTTTACTACATTTTATATATTTTATGACGTATATAAATTTTCATCGTACTGATTCATCTTCCCAGTAAGACTGTCTCTTCCTTAAGTATAAGAATGAACTGCATTATTATTATTATTATTTTAAATTCCCTGGCACCTAGTACAGTGCTTGTCATACAGTAAGTACTCTCTCTCTCTCTCTCTCTCTCTCTCTCTATACATATATGAACTAAAATATAGACTTATTTTCTCCAGACATGAATGTTGTGATTTCATAAGTGGTCACAAAATTAAGAGCTAGGTTAGGGAGGATGGAAAAAGCTTTCCTCAGATATTCTTGACTGTTTCCTGTCAAAGAAAGCTATCATTGACAAGGAGTTTGAAGAATTTTGAAAGTATTTGGGAAAATTCCTGGGGAGCTGGTTGCTACATTCCAGACCATCCTCTCTTACTAACTAGTTATTTTGAAGACTTTAATATCTGTGACTTCCAGTTTTATCATTTGCAAAATGACCTTGCTTTTCTATTATTAAGGTTGTTATTTGGATCTCCTGACATAATAGTTTTGGCACTTTGCACAATGCAAAAAAGGATATGCAAATATTTGTTGGTGTTATTATTTTATTACAGCTATTAATATTTTACAAGGTTTCCAATGATAACATGTTTCCTTTGCAATGGCAATTTTCCTTAATCACTGAGGCTTTTTAATATCTTCCTAAATTTAGAGAGTGAAAGTATAATTATCACATGAAGAGGCTGTGGGGAAAAAAAAGAACGCGAAATTCTCAGTAAAAAATAATAGTGCCAATGAATGCATCTCTACACCTGATGCAAATGAGTGGATTTCCTATAGCATTGCTAATATATAGAAGTGCAGTTAAATTTTATTAAAACTCATGATTTAAGCTTTTCATATATCACCCTCATTAAAAACAAGAGCTTTAGAAGTAAAGTGATGAGTACTTTATGACTATGTTAAAAAAAATAGTCAAGCATAACAATGAAATACGAAAACACATCCACAAATTGAAAAGAATAAAAGGAAACAAAACTATTCACTCAGAAGTATTGAATTCAGGGTGTCTATAGAGATGACAATGATTGATATAATTAGCCCAAAAGTCAAGGAGGAAAGGCAGGGTTGATATGAATACATTACAAGTTTATTATATCTGATTTCAGCATTGATTAAGTCTTTAGAATGCTCTCAGCAGGGAACTGAGAGCTGTGAAGTAAATATTAATATACTCTCACTGAATAATATTCTCCAAAAAATCAATATACTAAAGAAAAATGACAATACAGTAAATGTGTATATGACACATACACACACAAACATTGTATGAACATATCTTAGTGATCTGAAAGCAGGAAATATTGTTCATGTTGGTTTCTCTAGTAGATATAGATGCTTTAAAAAGTAAAGATGATATATAACTTCAATTTGAATATTAAATTTAAAATTACTAGGCAATTGAAATATATGTAAAAACTATTATGCTATTTTTAAAAAGAATAATATAAAGAAGTGAAAATCCATTTATCTGCCAACAGACACACTTACAAGTATTAATATTTGTTCTTTGAACTGATGAGGGAAGAGTGTGTGTAAAAGGAGGAACTGGAGTTCTGAGGAGGAAAGTATCTATCAAACAAACATTATCCCTATATTTGTGCCTATGGTCTTGTATATATTTATGTGAATAGGAGAAAGGTATAGACATGTGGGGAGGAAATGCTTAGCTTTGCTGCCGTGTGCTATGCATTTTAAATGATCAAAAATTGCTTTGAAATTTGAGAAACACCAAATAAAGAAAATTTCAAGAAGAGATTTTGACTTTGCCAACATGCAGTATAGGGATATATTTAAGCTTCTAGAATATCATGCTCTAGAATTGATCAAATGTATAATTAATTTATCCTGTTCTTAAACACTTAGTCAAAAGATGATATTTACTAAGTTAAACTAAACTTGCTTATTCTCTAGTACTGGGCCCTGTAAGAGGGGACATTATTTCTGTTCAATTCATCTTCTTTTTATATTTTCTTCAGTCCCAACCTAAGTTATTCTGTGTATATGCCATTTTGAACTACTGGCAATTATGCAAATTTTCTATAATCTCTTTCCCTTTTTGATTTTGCACCTATTGTATTCTTTATAACCCTTTTACATAAATACCTGGGATCTCTTTATTTAGGAATTCTAGTTATATGTTCTGTCACTAGGGATCTTCTCAACTCTCCAAGGACGAATCAGTCCCAACTGTTTCCATACTTCCTTATTGACTATTTATACTTGATCACACTGTATTTAGTATCTTTACTTCTTTGTCTTGCCAGATAAGGTCTTTGAGACAGGAGTTGGACTATGGTCATATTTATAGCACTTAACTCAGTGATTAGAACCTACCTGATTCTTAGCAACCATTTTAAGTGAATAATTGAATGAATGTATGTATTTTACATTGACTTTACAAGATATTAGATATTTAAGTATCCAGAATAATTTTCATCCAGATACTCTGTACCTTTGTTACAAGTACTTTGGCAGATCTTCCTTCAGCTCCCCCCTCCATAATAACACCAATGGATAATTTATGCTCTTTGTGATAACAATCGTTAAATCAGTAAGAAAATATTTCAGTTGTGTTAAGTATGCCACGTTCTACTTGGTCTATATTAGACCCAAAATATAGAGTTTAAATTTTTGTTGGTAGAAAAGACTCGAGTGTATAAAATAATCAGAAACAAATAATTGAGCCTAATAATCAAATGCTAAGTCATGTTGTACCAACAATAAAAGTCATAAGGTTTTAAAAATGCATGTCATCAATTTTCACAGAAGTTGAAAAAGTTGATAGGGAGGAAGAACATGATCTATGGGTAAGATCAGATCTGCTTAGAAGGAGAACGAATCACATATTCTGCCAGGGGAATAAAATGAGCCAAATCCTAGCAATGGTGAAGAGCATGACTGTTGGAGATGTAAAGGACTGGTTTACTCAAGAGAATAGTTGGGGAAATATGAATAATATGATTGAAAGAAATAAAATGAAGCCACCTTTTGAAATATTCTGACTGCGGAAAACCCTTTGGTTTGGAATATATTCACTAGACTATCGTATTTATAATTAGAATATGAAGATCTGCACTTCATGCCAGTTTTATTTACTAACTAGCTTGTGTTAAGCTCCATTTTGTATGTACTGAATCATCTTGGCCAAGTAACTTTCACGAGCCACAACTGATGACAATAAGAGTTCATACTTAACAGGAATGTTGTAAAGACCATGAGAGATAAAGACATGGCGGTACCTTGTTATAGCTTTTTTTATTCCCTCACTTTCCGCAGGAAATAAAAGAAGTTAAAAGGGATTACTTAGCTTTTTGGAAGTGGCAGAGTACATTTTACTCCTGATACTATGCCCTCTCTGTTACACCATACCAGTCTCATTGTAGGTTCTTGAATAGGAAAGTGACATGATGAATGGTGAAAGGATAGAAGGTTGACCTTGAACCAGTGTTGATATGGTAATTGAGAAACTGCCTACAGGTTGCTTCAGAGCTAGAAAACACTCCCTAAAGGATAACTGCTTGCTCCATGATTCCTTCCTTGTTTTCTGCTAATCAGAGGTATCTCCCACCTCTGAGCTCCCACATTTATGCTTACCCTCTTTGGCTTGTTTCTACCCACTGCTTTTCCTTATAGATATTGAAACACATAGATGTAATTATGTTTTCTCCTCTCCGTATGTAAAAGGCACTACATTGTCAACTATTCTGGAGTATGTTTTAATATCCCATGCGTATACCTTATAGTTCCTACAAGAATGTAAGATCCTTGAAGCAAAGGACTATTTCTATTGCATATTTTCAATTTCCTTTCAAATATCAGTTGCATTAAACATACTTGTTGTATTATTAAGGGCTACAGAAAACAAAATAACAATAAGGCCTGAATAGCAGGAGTTTTTAGGACAGATCTGGAGAGCAAATCCTGGCTCTACTACTTCACTGCTTTTGACCTTGGGATACTTAACCTTTTAGAACCTGAGATTCCCCAGTTATAATCTGGTAATGGTAATGATGATGGTGATGAGGATGATGATCATGGTTGAGGATGGACATTTGTGGACCACTTACTATACTCTGGTTGCTATGCTAAGTGCTTTATATAGATAACTTAAAAAAATTAAACATAAAAACCTCTTAGGTATTTTTATTACAAAATACTGCCTTCATGGGTGCTTCAAAGAATCAAATGAAAAATGAAGAGAAAGCTGACACACAAAAGACACTCAATAATAGGGAGTGACTATTAGTTTAGTTGCTGTTTGCCTTAGGACTGTGATACTATGAATGGAGAAAAAAGGATGAATTTGGGCTACACTTCAAGAAAGAATTGGCAAAACCTGATGAGTGACTGATACATGACATGACAAGCAGGATTTAATGACTATGTACAAAGACCCAGATTGATATCTAACATTAAACTATTATTATCAGTTGGTCTCCCATCGGTGCTAAGCTATCCTAAGGACTAGATGACCATCAATTAATAAAATAACTTTTATAGCCTATGATCTAGACGGCAAACAATTTTAAGTGTTCTTGCTATGGTATACCAACTCATTTGCTATCATTGGCAATAATCAAAGATGCTGACATATTGCTAAAGGCTGGAGTCAGATGCGTTCTTTTTATAACACAAATTAAACATTCAGCAAGTGTTGGTAAAAGAGGGTTTTACCATTGGAAGGATTGGACGTATTAAAAAATGATTTGGTTTACATAATTGGGACAAAAATATGGAAATGAATTTTGTCTTCCAAAAATTTGCCTGCATAATTTTTCCAAACAGCAATGATGTTTTGCATGATCACTACAAGATGCCACACTGCCCCATGCCTTGGAAAAAAATCGTGTTAGTCATCCAAAGGGGTGCTGATGCAAAATACCAGAAATCTGTTGGGTTTTATAAAGGGTATTTATTTGGGGTAGAAGCTTACAGTTACCAGGGCATAAAGCGTAAATTACATCCCTCACCAAAGTCTGTTGCCACATGTTAGAGCAAGATGGCTGCCAACATCTGCGAGAGTTCAGGCTTCCTCTTCCTCTTAAGACTCCGTGGTCCCAGCTTCTTCCAATATCAGCTGTAGGCTGGGATAAGTCTCATCTCTCTTCCAGGGATTGTAACGCTCAGGGTTCAGCTGCTCTGCTCTCTCCAAAAGGCCAGCTCTAGACTATTAGGCAAATGGCTTGTCTCTCTCTTCTGGGGGCTTCTGCCTTGTCTAATGGAGCCTTCTCTCTTTCCTTGTGTATCTGCTTTTCTGTGTGTTTACTTCCCCAGGCTCCAGCATTAAAATTCCAACTAACTCCTCTGCCTTGTCGTTTTCTCTGTGCGTCCCCGCCCCCTTGGTGGGTGGGGACTCACAGTCCTACTGGCATGGCCCAATCAAAGCCTTAATCATAATATAATCAAGTAAGAGTGAAACCTCTGAATCCAATACAATCTAATGTACCCAGAGGAACAGACCAATTTATAAGCATACACCAATTATCTATTTTTGGAATCCATAAATAATGCCAGACTTTTACAGATGGTGAAGGAGTCATTGTCAGGTTTGCACAGCTCCTGTCTGCCAGATTATTCCAAAACAGTCCTGAGATTTTTTCTCACAGGAGTTATATGCTCCTGAAGACTTGACTGCCATGTAATTAAAGCAAATTAGATTCAACACTGCCACCAAATTGGCCTTTGTTGTGGAAAAAAGATTTCAACTGTAATTTAGCTGGCTCTTAGGGTTGTTCTAAATAAAGTGTTGTGTTTTCCTCATAATTTCACTGATAAAATGCAGGTTTTCTCAGAAAATTTTGCTGAGATGAATTTCTAAATAGCTTAGTAATAATATAAAGCTGGAAGAACATAGCATTAAGTGGTAAAACCCCTTAGATTATGCCTTGAGAAGAAGGGAACTTTCCAAATGGAAAAAAAAAACCCTGAAAAATCTCCTATTCTTTACTATTATTTCGTTTTAAAATGTATATATCAAGTTAGCACTATTTGAAATATTTGCTTCTTTAGCAGTTAGTATTTTTCTCTTAATAGTTGAGGTTATGTGAAATACGTTTTTTAAAAATCAGAAATAAATACTTTTAAATTAGGGTGTGTGATAGATAAATAAATATAACTAAGGCAATGAAGTTGACAAAGTCTAACTTGTAAGATTCAAATCTCCCCATATGAATAGGTTTAAAGGACTTGATAAATGCAAAAACGTGAAAAACAATAACCTTGCTATTCTCATGACCTTGTTATTCTCTAGAGGATCTCATTATTTCTAGATATTATGTGCTCTATATTGAAGACCCTCATATTTATAATGCATTCTTAAAAGCAAAGTAATATAAGAACTATAAATAAATGGTTTCTTTTGAAGATTGGGATCATTCTCTTTTAATCTTATGCTTTCTCAATAGTACAAAACATCTTATTTCATAAATAGACAAATTTCAAGTTTCTTCAAATTTGAGAAATTTAGAGACCAAATTTTTGTTCTCCCTACAATGAGTCTGTAGAAATACCATTATTGTATTCACTTTCTTTGCCAAGCAGTTGGTGTGAGAATTCTTCTGGTGACTTGTTTGGGTTGTTGTGATGACATATTATTTTTCTCTTTTATAGAATGAATGATAAATCAATGACCTGCCATGCTTGCTTATATTTCATTGGCACAATGAATCTTAAATCAACATGCAAATCAAAGTTCTCTTTGTACCAACTGCAGATAAAACTAATGAATTTATTTAGATTTTTTTCTCTTGCAGAAATTTCATAATTCTAATTTTTGTTGTTGCACCTGTAACCCTTATTAATATAGAACAGCAGCAACTATACAAGGACTTCCTGCAAACTTATTTTCAAATGCTTATTCATATTGTCTCAAAATCTTTTTTGTTGCTGTAAGAAGAAAAAATCATCACTGATGAATCTGCATCTTATGTAATAGGGCAGAGTTTCTTAAAACCTTTGTCAAATTAGGTGTGCAAAACAATCAACTGGGTCACTTATTCTGGAATGGGAATAAATTTTGCCTTGTAATTGGAGCACCCGATTTAAATATTATTCAAGTTGTTTTTAGGCCATGCTGTGAGAGACATTACTGTTTCCTGAAAACTTTTGAAAAATGACAAAGCTAGCAAATTCTCTCCAGATATCCAAATAAGAGTTAGAAGACGTATTTGACTCAGCTTATTAGAATTAAAATAGATATTGTTATATATAATTAACTAAATCTAAAGGAATCTGGAGTTTTAGAATATATAAGTG
>PVKH010049336.1:0-10112 GCA_004027955.1 Chaetophractus vellerosus | reverse complement strand
GGGGGGGGGGGGGGGAAGACAATTCTATTTCACAAAAACTCCCCAAGTGATTCTAATGTGCAGCTAGGGTTGAGAATCTAGAATAGTGCTTCTCAAACTTTAGTGAACATACAAAACACCTGGGGATAGTATTAAACGTAGATTCTGATGCAGGCGATCTGGGGTGGGGTCTGAGAGTCTATGTTTCTAACAAGCTCCCAGATGATGCTGGTCTATGGCCCATCCTCTGAGCTGCAAGGGTCTAAAACAGTACTGCCTAAAAGAACTTTCCATGATGATGAAAATGTTCTAAATCTAATGAGCACTGAACTGTGGCTGGTGCTCTTTTTTTAATCTTAGGGGTTACGATATTGGACAGTACAGGTCTAGAAAGTATATGCTCCATAAGCAAAGACACCAGTGCCTAGAAATGAAAGGTGTAAGAAAAGAATCAAGGATTATTCCAAATTCTTGGCCTGAGCAGCCTTCTGCAGGCTGTGAAAATCCCACCACAGAGGCCTAGCTGGCCACTACCTCAGGAGTCGATAAACAGGCAGGCAGGCAGGGAAGGCCATATTGAGCCACCCTAGTGACTAAAGCCTGTGGTAACCCACAGAGGACTACCTTAGCTTCAAGACTCAAGTTACACTTCATCATACAAGACCCTCCACTAACCACAGTCCCTGGCAGACCTGACCTCACCACCCCTGTACATCTGCCAAATTCTGTACATTCTCCTAGTCACAGACCTCACAGCATTTTATTGCATTGATTTATTTATAGGTTGTCTGTCTCTCCCACTAGATTGTAGTTTTTTCAATAAGTTTCAAAGAGAACTTATTCCTCTTGGAATAAGAACTATTCCCTTCACCTAGCATATGCCAAGCACAGTGAAGGACAAAATAAATCCTGTGGGCCTGGAACCCACATAAGTAGCATTACTTACTGTTAATTACAAGAAATAAATTGAATTCAACAGGGGGAGAATCACCTAAGAAGAAAATATTATTCCCTTGTTAAATGACTCAAAATTTTCCAGACACATAAATCCAGATTTCAAAATTCAGCATAAAAAGGTGGCCTTAATTTGATCCATTGAGGCTCACTTCTGAAAACATGAATGCACTGGACAAGAAGGGGTGATGTCCTTCTGACGAGATCCAAAAGCTGTTATTCTGGGATTTAGGGGAGCTGCTAAGATTCAGTGTCAAATTCTTCTTTGAAAAACACGTAGGCCTGGTTCCCACTGGAACTGCTGGGAGGTGGATCTGGCCCCAAGGACAACAGGGCCCCTGGGAGTCTGTGCATCCAGATGTTCAGTCTGCCCCTGCAGTTAGAGCCCTCCACTGTGACAGCAATGAGATTTCCAGGGTAACCAAGGACGACAGGGTAGAAAATTATGGCCCCGGAAGGAAGTAGATTAAATTTTAATACTTCGAGTCAACATCGAATTTATTTTTAAAACTACATATCTAACAATGCCAAATAAGCAAGGCAGAATGGATGGTGCTATAAAGAAGAGTGTAACTAGAGGCATGAATATTCTAAGTATGTATACGATTCTCTCCCTATTTTGAGAATATTTCAAAGTGCCCAGAAGCTCAAAGAACCCAAGACAGAAATAAAACCAAAATTAAAAAAAAAAAAAAAAAAAAAAAAAAAAAAAAAAAAAAAAAAAAAAAAAAAGGAAAAAAGCTCCTTTTCAGATTTAGGCCACAACTATTCTTTTTTCTCTCCATTATTTCCAAAAACACAAGGCAGACTCCATTTGTGGTATCAGACTTTGCTAAGTTTGCTAAAATTGTGCAAAATAATTACTTCACCCAGAGAAAGTGCTCTTCACCAAGTGAAAATCTGAAAACACATTTATGCTCTCACGTGCATCCAAGACAACAAACTGGTTAAAATATGGATGGGTTAAGAGATATCTAAGATATCTACTACTTTTCATTCAACCATTCATCCATTTTCCCCCCCTGTCTCCCCCCATGTAAATATTATCCTATGCTCCCTCTAACAGTTTCTCTGGTCTAAAGACCCTTACTAGGTTCAGCGGATTAACCAGAATATAATCTGTTAAACAGCATTTACTCAGGTACTGTGCTGTATTTCACATGCATTCTCTCATTAAATCCTCTGAAGTCGATAGGTATTATAGTCCTAACTTTAAACTGAAGAAAATGAGAAAATTTAGGTATCTCTCATGCAAGTTCACACAAGTGGCACCAAGTAGAGTCTGAACTTGAACCCAAGCTATCCGACAAAGGAGTAATTTAGAGAATTCAGCACTGTTAAAGTAACAGGAAGCAGCAGTTTCTGAAAATACCGTGGAGCCAACTCCAAATTCCAGCCCCTCCACTTACTAGTTCTATAACCTTGAATAAATTACTTAACCTCTCTCTGCCTCAATTCCTCATCTATAAAGCAGGGATGAGGAATGAATACAACAGAAATAAGGACCATGGTATAGGGTAGGGACTAAACAGCAACTAATATTATTCCAGGTACAGGTATACAAGTAAAAATAGTACATTTCAATTGTAAAATGATTTTTAGCAGCGATAACCTACATTAGAAATAATAGGTTCACAAAGGTTAATCAGTTTTAAATTAGTTTACTAATTCTGTGACTCATTTATTTAAACACAGGACTGAGAGCTTGCATACTTTGAATTTATTTTCTTTCTGTTAGATTAGTAACTTTATGTTACAATACCCACTTGCATGCCACCTCTCACTATGGAAAGTAAATGTTTAAAATCAAAATGTGGGCATCACTTGTTATAAAATCATATATGGAAAAACTTTGGTAATAGAACTGAAGACTGAATGCCCAAGCTTTATTTAAAGGAACCCACCATGATTCCTCTCAGAAAGTAAACAACTTCCAAATTTATAAATCCAAGTTCACATATACCATCATCAAAACACACATACTGGATTTGCTTAAAGTGAGAAAGACCTGCAATCACCTTAATTTTTCTATTTTTGAGACTATAACCAATTCTTGTGCTCAGATGGCAATGTGGAATAAGCTTGCACTTTAATAAAACGACCAAATGCACTATTTTTTAAATCTGCTCAGTAACTGGGCTCTAGGGTAATCTCTTAGGCATGATACAAGAAGAGCTTTGGAATTATTTACTGTAAACTAAAATTAATCAGAGAAAGGACATACCAATTTTAACAGTAATTCCTATTTGCCTGGCTTTCCAACATCCAACAGTGTTAACAATATTTAACTGACAAACTGCACAAGGGAAAAGCAGCAGAACTTTAAACAACCAAGCTTCTTTAAGGCATCATGTACAAAGCTTCCCTCCCTTAAGAAATATTTGGCTACCTTTTTAGTTGCAATCACTCTGTAAACATTATTAATGGTGTATGTTCAAAACACACTTTCCTCTTGTTTTTAACCACGATTTTTTAAAAACCTTCTCACTCCCAACCCCACCCCTCATCTGAAAGCATCATTTTTCAGCCTTGCTGATAAAAATAGAACCAAGTGCTCTGGGAATCACAGCACTCACTATATGTGGTTCACTTTTACCAAACAAGAGGTGGAGAGATGAGGAGGAAGGGAGAAGACCCCAGCTATGTTTAGAGAATTCAAAAAGATGAACCTGTTACTTTTGATTAAACCTATTACTGTTTATGTCTAATAAGAAAAAAAAATCTTCCTTTAAAGGAAACCATACTGGTTTTTTTTGTTGTTTTTTCCCCACCTCAGGTAATTCCTAACTGCAGATGCTTTGCTCAAGTGGGCAAAAATATGAATGCCACTGATTTATTTAACGGTCTCTGGTGACCTCCCTTCACTCTCTCTAACTCGGTCATTTTCGTCTACTACACCCAATTTTAAAACTGTCACTTGACATTCTAGCTAAGAGAAATGTAATCATCTATTCAATACTGCCATATGTGTGGCTTATAACCCAGTTACCTAGCATGAGTCAAAGTGCTGGGCGCTTTACACACATCGTCTCTCATCCTCAAAACCACCCTGAAAAGGCATGGTGACTTTGCACCTTTAAAGGACTTTTCTAAAACGAGGTCTTTTCCAGATGGATGGGGAAGGGAGGCCTTCAGGGGTTCAAGCAGGTAAGACACAGGTCACACCAGTGAGCGGCGAGGAACGGCCTTTGGGTTCCAAAAGCACTGGTGCTCCAGTACCCTGCCTGAATCACTCTCTTTTGGGGACAGGCTAGAATCCGGGTCAGGCCTTCCCGACTACGGCGGGCACACCTTTCCCGAGCAGCCAGCGCTTCCCCCTCGACGCACCGCGCCACGGAGGTTCCGCGGCCCCGAGAAGCCGGGGAAAGTCGGGGGGCGGGAGGCCGGGCCTGCAGCGAGGGTGCTCACAGGCCCCAGCTCCTCTCCACCCCGCCGGCCAGCGACTCGGGATGCGGAGTGGGGGGCGGGGGGATGAACCTAGGCAACAAGCAGGCAGGAGACACTTGTTCAACGAGTTGATGAAATCTGCGTTTCGCCCGGGCCAGGCAAAGCTCCCGCACCCCCGGCCAGTGGCGGGCGTAGGGAGGGTCTGCCATTCACCCACCCCTATGGACTTTCGGGTCAGGGGGCCGCACTGGGGGGAAACGACACCGCCGGGGAAACCCCGCCAGGGCGACGAGGGAGGGGGCACGGTGGCTTTTCAAAAAGGCCAAGAGGTACCCATCAACCATCTCCTCCGACCCACCTACACCGGGAACAAAGAGCTTCTGTTTCAGGCGGGATTAACCCTGCCGTTCCTGGGTTTGGAAGAAAAAGAAACTTTTCCCCCGACTGCGGGCGCGGAGGGGAACTACTGGAGGGGGCCGGGACCCCGGCCTCGCGGGCAGCAGGGCGGGCGCTCGCGGCGGAGGAAGCGCAGGTCCCCGCCGGG
Organism: Chaetophractus vellerosus; assembly: GCA_004027955.1. Taxonomy (NCBI): domain Eukaryota; kingdom Metazoa; phylum Chordata; class Mammalia; order Cingulata; family Chlamyphoridae; genus Chaetophractus; species Chaetophractus vellerosus. Next base: position 5,248 of record PVKH010049336.1, on the reverse strand, counting down.
CGCTACCTGCGGGCCCGCGTCGCGCCCCCAAGGCCCGGCCCCGCCGCGCTCACCTCCTCGATGGCCGCCACCGTGTTCCGGCACTGGGCGGTGCGGGTGGTGAAGCTGGAGGCGGTGGGCGCCTTATAGTCCTCATGGGTCTCGGCCACGAATTCCGACACGGAGATCTGGTCCGGCATCGCCTCAGCGCGGAGAAGCCGGCGGTCCGGAGCGCGAGAGCCGCCGCCTCAGCCGCCGCCGCGGGCACCGACCGCACGGACGCCGCCGCCTCAGCCGCCGCCGCGCCCGCAGCGCCTTCCCGGCCCAGGCGGACAAAGGGAAGGCGGCCGGAGGCGCCGGGACGCGCGCCGCAGGAGCCGGGCGCCGGCGGGAAGGAGCGGGTCCGCCGCCCGCGGGGCCCGGACGCAGCCCGGCCGGCGCGAGACGAGGGGGCGCGCGCGCAGCCCCGCGCAGCTCGGCCCGGGCCCGGGTCTGCGCCGCCGCGGCCGAGGGGTCCCGCGCGTCCTCCGCCGCCGCTCCGCCGCCCCTTCCTCTCCCGAGCAAGCCCCTGAGGCGGGCGCGCAGAGCCGGGCGGAAACTGCCCGCCACCCAGCCGCGGGCACCGAGCGGCTCCTGCGGGGAGGGGGCGGGGCCGGGCCGGGGGCGGCGGCCGGGCTGGGGCGGGGCGGGCGGCGAGGGGGCCGGGCCGCCAATCCGCGCGCTCGCCGCTGCCGCCGCCGCCGCCGGGAAGCTAATCCTGCGCGGGGGAAGGCGGCGCGCGCCTCGACCGCCGCGGAGCAGCCCGGGCCGGCGCCGCCGCCGCGCGCCGCATTGTCTGAGCGTTCGGGGGTTCCCTCGCGCGGCGAGCCGGGGTTCGAGGGGCCCCCCTCCCGCCCGCCACCCCGCCCTGGGGCGAAGTCCCTTCGCCAGGCGCCTCCTCCTGGCTCCTGAGGCCGTGAGGGTGTGTGCAGGTTGCGCGGACACTCCGGGACCCGGCCAGAGTCCACCCGTCTGCGTCCCCACCCCACCTTTGGTTGGAACTTGCTTTCGGTGCTCCGTTTCCACCACGGGGAACGCCCGTCCAGGCGGAGAAGAAAGTCCGAGGAGTTCGCCCCTGCAGGGGGAGGTGCTCCACCGCCGTGCACACCCCCTTGGCAGGTCCCTGCCGCTCTCATCCCGGGCCAGAGCCACCAGTTGGGGTTCGGCAAGAATGATAATAAATTGCCACCTAGTGAATGTTTGTGTGCTTTACGGAGACTTCCTTATCCTCAAGGCGTTGTGCACAAAAGAGATGATTTTATGTAGAATATAATTTGCCCAAGGGTACTCAGTAAACGACAGAATGTCCATCGAAACCCATGTGTCTCGAACTCCAAAGTCGGAGCGCTTCAGGAGGTTTACAGGCCCGCCAGTAAACGTCCTGGTCATGTTTCCTAAGCTAGTACAATTATAGCTAATTTTCAGTTGTAAGTAGTTTGGGGTACTAGACCAGGACCACTCCGGGAAGTAAACTGAACTCCCTGGAATAGGTATTCCTGTAGGAAGTGGAGGAAACCGAGGGAGCATATGAGAGGAGGAGAACAGGCTTTTTCACTGGCTTCAGAGAGAATGTGCAATAGCAGGTAAATCTCATACATAAGTGGTCCAGTAAGGAGTTTGAATCATTACAGATTTTCATTTACAGCTCTCAAGGAAATTCTTGTAAGTTATTTTTTTTTTAATCCGGAAGCTCTGAAGACAGTAGTCAAATAAAATCACTCTCTATAACTCTACCAGGCATGTGGCATGGTTTTTGTAGCTACCAGCAGTAAAACCACGAGAAACTTTACAAAAACCTTTTGTGCATCTGAAAAGGAGGAAGTGTGAGAGACACTGGAAATTCAATATGTCAGACAAAGCAGTCTCCTGACGCTGCTGGACACTGGGCCAGTCAATCTTTTTAAGCTTCCATGTAAGAATTTGCTATATGAGGTGGAAGCTTGGGTCAGACATTATGTATGGTCTTTGGTATTTTAGTAGCATTGCATGTGAAATTTAGGTTTTTTAAATAGCTGTATTAGTGGATAGCTTTTATCGTTGCACTAGGCAATAAAGTTACAAGTTTTACAACTTTACATATGTCTGCTTCTCTCTTCCCTTCTGTTGTTTTTTTATTTTTTTATTTTTATTTTTTACCCTTACGCTGTCTCTGGGGATTTCCTCTTTTTGCAACTTGGGACAATTCAAGTCCTATGTATATATTCTTTATGTGAGCACATCCTCTCTTGTATTAGGTAGTTTCTGTTCCTTCCTACGTAGTTTTCCAGCTACAGTCCCTTTGTTCTCCTTTGTCACTGGAGAATATCCTGAATAAGTTTCATAGTCTTGATTTTTAGAGGTCTAATGTCAGGCTATGACGATTTAAGAGAAGAAAGTAATGTTTTTCCTTGGCATCTAGTACAACATTAACCAGACTAAGGAAGACTTGGTATACAAGGACACACAAGGTTAAACTTGGTGTTCTCTTTTCTCTTTATACACAACTCCTGTTCTGATTTTTTGTAGTACAGTATAATTTCCCAGGTAGAAGACTTTTAGTAGCGTCAAAAATAAAATTGCAAAGCTGCATTGCATTATGCAAGTGGATGAGAAGGGTAGTGGAAAACAAGTAAATAATTACCAAGTCCGTTGGTGGGGTAAAAAGGACGTGAGATTGGTAGAACATAGAACACTAAAGCAATTCATTCCTCCAACTATGCCCTAGAAATCTCAGTAAAACTTGTCCAGTGCCAAAGCCTAGAATTAAAGCAAGACCGGAGAAAAACATAGCAAATGTCTCACTGAGATTAATATAACAAGAATGAGTCACTTCCATCAAATAATAAAATTAAAGTTGAACATGGCTCAAAAAAAAAAAACATTACACACATACAAATTTTTTTAAATGCATCAAGAGGAGCATGTTGATACTGAAATCATAGGCCTATATGCTCTTATCCAGAATTTTAAAATTGTAAAAGCATTGAAAGTCTAAAGTTTTAAAAATACCACTTTTAGTGGTGAAATTGACCCAAAATGAACTGACATAAGGCTATATATAGTATTTTATTTATCTCACTTCATGTGAATATTTATGTTTTACAGCAAAATATAAATGTGCTTGATTATGGAGTATCACCTCAGCCCCCACTGTGCTTCCAAATATATAATATATGCGCTATATTACCTTTCTAAAATCTGAAAAATTCTGAATTCTACACACATCTGGCCCCAGGAGTTTAAGATAAGAGATTATAAGTCTGTATTATTTAAAAAAATAAAAAAGGAAAGACATGGTATTACACACCTGTCATTTCAAGGGAAGAAAAAAGAAACTATCCTCTCAAAAATGAAATATTTCTAGCAGCTCAGAGATTGGCCAACAGCCCATTTTCCAAAGGCATTTTCTGCCTCTAGTAGTTCATAAGAACCTGAGATTTTTCACTTTAGCATCAAGGTGTAAAACGTGTTCTTAACTCTGAAATTTGCTTGAGGGTTGGCTGGTTTAATATAAGATTCATCCAGTTTACTTGCTATTTACTTGTAAACAAACACTCTTGGAATGAACAATCTGTGACTTAAGAGAGCTATGGTAAACACTGTAATAAAATAGGAAAAGCAAACACACCCCTAGTGATATGAATATGTAAGCATAACCAGAAATTTATTTTCCACATTTTAACAATATTTTCCCAGAAACTGCTGCTGATCAGAGAACTTATCCCCAAAGTGAGAGAAGTTTGCAAAATTTACCACAGTGATATTACCTTAGCACTTTGGGGGGGTGGGGGCGGCAATTAGTACCCAGAAACCATTTTACAAATGAAAACTTAAGTTTTGATACCAGCTATGATTTTGGGTAAGTCAATTAACCTCTCTGGACTTGAGCTAGATTATTTGTAAAATGAGAGAAGCTAGATGAGTTACTTTCTGAGGTCCCTTCCTGTGCTCAAATTACATGATTCCATGATTCATGTTTTAATGTTAATTTGTACACAAGAGAAAATGCTGTAAGGCCAAGATTGCCACTGAGAATCCAATCATTGGTACTAGACACTTGAGAATGAACATGTTTTAGCTGACATTTAGAGCTAATTTTTTAAAAATCAATTTTATTGTTACATATTAATAAAGCATACAATTCATCCAAAGTGTACAATCAATGGAAATTGGTATAATCACATAGTTGGGCATTCACCACTTCAATCATTATTAGAGCATTTTCATTATTTCAATAATAACAATAATAATAAACTGACAAACACGGGCATGGATGTAGCTCAGTGGCTGAGTGCCTGCCTCCCATGTACAAGGTACTAGGTTCAATCCCCGGTACCTCCTGGAAAAAAAAAACAGACAAATAACGAGAAAATTCTTCACCTCTCAATCTCTATGTTTTCCCTGCTGAACACAGTTGCTATTGCTGGCTATACTCGCACAATTATTTATTTATTTATTTATTTATTAAGCAGTTTTAATGAGATATTCACAAACCATACAATCTATCCAAAGTTGTATAATCAATGGCTTTTAGTATAATCACAATGTTGTACATTCATCATCACAAAAAATTTCAGGGAACCAGCTATGGCTTAATTGGTAGGGCTCTGGTTTACCACATGAGAGGCCCCGGGTTCGGTTCCTGGGGCCGCCATGAGCAGGCAAGCTGCCACGCGGCAAGCTGACTTAGCGGGATGCCCCAGCAGGGGGAGACAAGCAGACACAGAAGAACGCAAAGCAAAATGAACACAGCAAGAACAAGCAGCAAGGGGGGATATATAAATAAATTAATTTTTTAAAAAAATTTCAGGGCCTGGCTAGATAGCTCAGTGGATAAAGAGCGCGCTGGGATACCACATGGGAGGCCCCGGGTTCGGTTCCCGGGGACCTCTCCTAGCGGGCAGACCGCCTTGAGAATGGCAAGCCGCCATGGGTGGGCCAGAGCTGCCGTGGGCAGGGCAAAAAGCTGCCATGGACAGGGCAAAAGCCTCCACGGGCAGGGCAGGTCGCCCGCGAATGGAGCGCAGCCAGCCACCCGCGAACTGAAGCAAGAGCCAGCCGTGATGGAAGCAGAAGCCGCCCATAAGCAGGGAAAGCCACGCCTGCGCAGTGACCAAGTCTCGGCGCGTCGCCGCAACGGGGGGAGAAGGGGAGATATGTAATAAAATAAATAAATCTTAAAAAAAAAAAAAATTTCAGATGCATTTCATTATTCCGAAAAGAAAAACTCCACACCCCTCAGCATGCCTTG
>PVKH010049335.1:0-10110 GCA_004027955.1 Chaetophractus vellerosus | reverse complement strand
GGGTATGTAACAGGAAAAAAAAGGAAAAAAAATAAAGGAAAATAAGGATATTAGTACCCCTCTATAGTAAACTTGTAAAAGTTGTCTAATTTTTAAAAGGTAGGATATATTTTATTTATGCTTACTGTTTGGTTTTACTAGCTGCCCTATTTTCCCTACCTGATAACATTTTGTTGAAAATAAGTTTCCACCAAGTTAAGTTGCTCTTACTGGAAAATTAGTAAGCCACTTCATAATTTTATTGATAATAAAAATGCATGCCTGTAATTAAATAAAATTGTCTTTTTCTGCTAATTGACATATAGTAGTGTGTCAATTAGTATTTCTTTATGATTTTCTGCAGACTGCTTGGTTTCCAGGTGAGAGTAAAGAAGGGCATTTAAATTGGAAGTGTTTTCCTTGATGGCTCCATTGATCTAAAAACCCATTGAAGTCAATAGGATTTTTGTCTTTAGCAGAAATGTACTTAGATTATCTCCATAGGAAGGTACATCAAGAAAAAATATAGTCCAAAATTTCTCAGATACTTTCAAACCACCCAGGCTAGTTTATTTTAAAACTATTGCATGTTTCTCTATTCTTTAAGCAATGTTGCACATTGCGAATAATACTACAATATTGATATAATGTGTCATAAAAGAGATGCCTTGTCTGGTTGAAGTTTATGAGTTCCCTCCCCTTTAAAACATTCTTTTTCTTTGTTCTGTGTTAACTAGGTACCTTTAAAATACTGATATTAGGTTGGTGCAAAAGTAATTGAGGTTTTGCATTGTTGAAATTTGACGTTTGACATTGGAATACATTCTTAAATAAATGTAGTTATGTTATACATCATTCTAATGTGCATTTCTTGCTTTATGGTTTTTGCTAATGACATTACTTGCTGTTTATTTTATATTTATTTTAGACTATGGAAATGATGTTAGACAAAAAGCAAATTCAAGTGATTTTCTTATTTGAGTTCAAAATGGGTTGTAAAGCAGTGGAGACAACTTGTAACATCCACAGCGGATTTGGCCAGGAACTCCTAACTACCATACAGTGCAGTGGTGGTTTAAGAAGTTTTGCAAAGGAGACAAGATGAGGAACATAGTGGCTGGCCCATCGGAAGTTAACAATGACCAACTGAGAGCAATCATCGAAGCTGATCCTCTTACAACTACACAAGAAGTTGCCAAAGACCTCAACGTTGACCATTCTACAATTGTTCAGCATTTGAAGCAAACTGGAAAGGTGAAAAAGCTCCGTAAGTGGATGCATCATGAGCTGACCGAAAATCAAAAAAAGTGGTTTGAAGTGTCGCCTTCTCTTATTCTACACAACAATGAACCATTTCTTGATTGGATTCTGATATGCAATGAAAAGTGGATTTTATTTGACAATCAATGGCAACCAGCTCAGTGGTTGGACTGAGAAGAAGCTCCAAAGCACTTCCCAAAGCCAAACTTGCACCAAAAAAAGGCCAGGGTCACTGTTTGGTGGTCTACTGCCGGTCTGATCCACTACAGCTTTATGAATCCCGGCAAAACCATTACATCTGAGAAGTATGCCAGCAAATCAATGAGATGCACTAAAAACTGCAATGCCTGAAGCCGGCATTGGTCAACAGAAAGGACCCAATTCTTCTCCATGACAATACCTGACCGCACGTTGCACAACCAACGCTTCAAAAGTTGAACAAATTGGGTTATGAAGTTTTGCCTTGTCCACCATATTCACCTGACCTCTTGCCAACTACCACTTTTTCAAGCATCTGGACAATTTTTTGCAGGGAAAATGCTTCCACAACTAGCAGGGTGCAGAAAATGCTTTCTAAGGGTTCGTCGAATCCCAAAGCAGAGATTTTTATGCCACAGGAATAAACAAACTTATTTCTTGGCAAAAATGTGTTGATTGTAATGTTTCATATTTTGATTAATAAAGATGTGTTTGAACCTAGTTATAATGATTTAAAATTCATGGTCCCAAACCGCAACTACTTTTCCACCAACCTAATACGACAGCACACCGTGACCTTGGCTAGCGGCTCACAATGAACCAGTCTTGAAGTCTTTCTTCATCAAGTCTAGATTTCTAGAGCCTTTCCTTGAGTTTCTAGGCAGAAGCAAGTACAGAATCTCTGTGGGACACCAAAAAAGCAGGTGTTTCCTCTAACATAATTATTACTGCAGGGTAACAATGGAAGAAAAAAAAAAACAGGAAATACCTTTGAGAAACACTTTCTTCATAAGGGCTGAGGTCTTAGTCTTCAAAATGATTCTTCTGAAGCTCTATCATCTCATAAATAAATCAGGCCAAGATCTTGCCCAATAAGATATCTCTCAGCTCAGCATCCAGCTCATAGAATTAGACATATCCCTGTTCTTTCCGTTCTTTTGGACATAGCCCTGTTCTTTCCATTCTTTGAGAAAGCTCTTATTTTCTCTATTTCTCAAAGTCCTAATCTGTAAAGAACCTTTCAGGATTACTGTGAGAATTAAATACAGTGAGAATTTGGAAGTATCTATCACACAGTACTACTCAGTAAATAGTTTCTATAATTACTTTATCAACATGTTTTTGTATAGAGGGTTAAGAGGTAAAAAAAAATCAAATAATAATAATAAATACAGATCCATAACAATAATTGTTCCAACAGCAACATTTGTTGTCCAGAAAGCCCCTACAATAGGCTAATTAGATATTCAGTAAAAATGATAGATACCTTTAAACCTATACAGGCAGTGATGTATACCCAAACTTAAAGGAATAAGACTCAAAAAGAGCTGCAAATCAAAAGAGAACAGGCTGCAGCAGAAAGGACATTGGGAACTTGAATCAGAACCAACATTCTCAATATGATCAGTCATGTTAAAAGAGAAACAAATTTTAATTTTTTAAAAACTAAAATCATATCAATATTATTGCTCATATGCTGATTTATATCTTTAAATTATTCTGTGCTTTTGAAGAAAAATACGGTCTTTCACTTTATCTCTACATAATTTATTTTCATTTTTTAATTGTAAAAGCATTCTTACTTCACAGGTCAAATACAAATAAAAGGTAGGCCACATTTGGCTTCTGTGCCATAGTTTGTCAACCCCTGATCTAAGAGATGAACTACTTACATGTCTTAATCTGCCAGACTGCAATGACAAATACCACACAATGGATTGACATAACCAAGGGTAATTTATTGGCTCATGATTTTGAGGCTAGGAGAAGTCTAAAATTGAGGCATCAGCAAAATGATGCTTTCTCTCCAAAGTCTATAACATTCTGGTGCTGGCTTCCTGTGATCTTTGGGATTCCTTGGCTTGTGTTCTTGCCTCACATCATATGGCAATGTCCTCTCTGTTCTCTTCTGAGTTACACTGACTTTCAACTTCTGGTTCCTCCCTACTATGGAAGTGCCTTTCTCCTACTATGTATGAATTTCTTTGGCTAATAAAGCCCTACAGTAATCCAGATTAAGACCCAACTTCATTTAGTTGGGCTACAGTTTAATTTAAAATAATACCTTCAAGGGATCCTCTCTACAGTGGGTTCACACCCAGAGGAATTTAGATTAAAATTAGGAACATGTCTAAATTGGTGTACATAATTCAATTTAACACATTGCCCAAGTTCCTATGGTTAGGAATGTGAGCCAGAACTAGACCTTTTCAATTCCAGTTCAATATTCTCTTCACTACCACGGTATAGCTCCCAAGCAAGAACCCTTAAAAAAAGAGAGATGCTGGCACCTATGGGAGCACAAAATCATAGAAATAGAGAAGTTAATATTGTAAGTAAGACTAGAAACCAATTAGAACAGGGGGCACATTTCTGAGTTTCAATGCCCCTTTGATTGGGTAGATACATAGTCATACAAACAGAGAGGCCGGGCAGCTTTAATCTTATCATTGAGTTCAATGTAGTTTGGAATCAGATGGGAAGCAGAAAGGGAAAAAGTCCTGCTCTGTTTGCATGTACTTCAGCATGAATGACCATAAGTAGTGAGAAGGAATATAATATTCAAGAACCAGGGCTATTACCTATCACTTCATTTTGTTCCGAAACATTTTGCTCATGCTACTATCCATTCCTGGAATTTCTCTATACTATCATCAGCTCCAATTCAGATTCCACCTATTTTTTAAAATCAAATCAGCATCATCTTTAATACCATATCAGATATCTCCTTCTCCATGAATCATTCCCTGTTGCCTCAGTACAGAAGAAATATCTTTCTCCTGTCTTCTAAAATCACTATTTTAGTGAAGACATGTTTGTGTGTGAGACATGCAGAATCCATGCAGCCACTTAGTCCCATGAAAAGCAAAGTACAGGTGGATACAAGGGAGGACCCGTTCACCAAGGTGAGAAATGTGGGCTCAAAGCATGACCTCTAAGTGAGCACTCGGCATGCTGTAGAAACTGAGCTGAAACCAAAACAGTCAAAAGCTGTTGTATGTTCAGGAACCTTTCAGTCAGCCTGGAAGTTCAATCTACAAAGCTTGACAAAATAAAAGAAGATCCAAATCAAGGTATAACTCAATACTCAGTCAGGCTGAAGCTATAGATCCTGGGGTTTTGTTCTTACTGGGTAGTGAATGGGGGTTAGGCAGAGACTACCATCCTAGGAGATCCATGTCATAAAGGCCAGATTCAGAACAGGGTCATATAATTATGTAATTATGCAATTATAATAACAACAATAGTAATAATAATAGTAGCAAAGAGACTCAAGGAATTATACCATGCCAGATATTAAATTAGAGGCTTTACATGCATTAGCTCATTTAATCTTCAAAACAATCATATTAGGTAGGTACTATTATTAGCCCAATTTTATACATGAGGAAACTAATCCTACCAGAGCTTAAGTATCTATCCCAAGTTCAACAGCTAGTATTGGTGTGCTGTAGAAAGAACCCCAATCCAAGTATTCCTATAAGGCAGAAATTAGTTAAATTATTCTACATCTGTATACATCTGTATAATTATTTCATTAATATAAGTTAATGAAATTTATATTTGTTTATGTATATGAACCATACTTATTAAAATGAAAAGATGTTCATTGTATGATAGTCTACAAAACCAGTATGTAGAACATGCCATATTTGTTTTATTGATAAGAGTAGAACTAATGAGAAGAGCAGCAGAGAAAATTAGCAAAATTACAGTATGCAGAACAATGGAAACATTTTGGTAATGGATGGTGGTAATGGTAGCACAACATTGTGAATACAATTAACAGCACAGAAATATATATATGAATGTGGTTAAAAGGGGAAATGTTAGGTTATATATATGGTAACAGAATAATTTTTTTAAAAATTCCATGGAACTATACCACACAGAGAACCCTAAGTTAAACCATGGACTGTAGTTAATAGTAAAACTATAAAAATGTGCTTTTATCAATTGTAAGAAATGTTCCACACCAAGGTAAGTTATTAATAAAAGGGTGGAATATGGGAATCCTGTATTTTATGCATGATTGTTCTGTAAACCTGCAGTTTCTCTAATAAAGAAAAAATTGGGGAAAAAATGACAGTAATCATATTTGAGTACTCACTTTCTCTCATTTATATCTTATCCATCATCGGTTCCTTTCCTTTCTACTTTTTTAACACCATTTAAACTTACCATTCTCTTTATCTCTGTGGTCACAATCTTAAATTTAAAATGGCACTATTTTTCAAGTTTTTGTAGAAAAACTCCGTAACTGATGTCCCTGCCTCAGTGTTGCATTTCTCAAGTCCACACACCACAGGGAAGCTAGAGAGAGAAAGATCTTTCTTAAATGCTGATCTGAACATGGCATCACCAATTCAAGGCAATGTCTAAACTCTTAGGTATCACATATTAGACCAGGGGTTTTTAACAAGGGGTCTGTGAGCTTGATTTGAAATTTAAAAAAGCATTATTCTTGTGGGGATGTGTTGGTGCAAGTGTAATATATTTATTAAATAATACACAGTATAATGTGGACTTAGTAAGGGGTCCTTGGTTTTCACCTGACTGGCAAAGGGGTCTGTGGAACAAAAAAAGGTGAAGAACCTCTGTGTTAGACCATTACAGCTATGACCCCTACCTACCTCTGCAGTTCATTTCTCTACAATATAAGTTCAAACCAAACTGAACTAATTGCATTTTTCCTGCATACTGCTTACTCTACCTAAAACATACTTGTCTCTTCACCCAGTTGTTATTCATCTTTTATAGAAGTAAAAATCATCGCTGTTTAAAAACCAAAACATAATATACATTCTTCTGTTTGTAGAACATTCATTTCAGTGGAGAACTCGAGCTCCACATTCAGAAAAGGACAAAGGACAGTGAAAAGCTGACATTTCAAGGTCTGTCAGATCTTCGATGAAGCTAAAGAAAAACTAAAGTGAGTCAAGCAAGTGGCTCTTTGTTTAGCTAAGCACATGTGTGAACCTTTGGATCAGCAAAAGAAAGCCTTATTTTAGAAGAGAATTGAAAGCAAAATGTTTAATATAATATCAAAAGTTGATTTGTATTTAGGAGTGATAGGACACGTCCAAAAGTGGAGAAGCAAAGGGAGAAGGACCTTGAAGAAAAGATGTAAATTAGCACCATTGCAGAAGACCAGAGCCTATGGGAGAAATCCCCACAGCAGAGTGGCTGTAGTTGAGGTTGTTAGTGTACAGGTGCACCCTTCCCCCAGCTAACAGCTCACAGGTGCACCATTTTTCTGAAAATTGGTCTTTAACAACAGGAGCCACATAGCCCAAAGATGCCTGAGAGGTTATACCCTTCCCCCATGGGTGCCAAAGGCTTAGGGACCTAGTGGTACAAATAGCCTGCCTCTTTTCCTGCAGCAGGACAATTCTGTGATGGCATTTTCATCCTAGGGCTCACAAGTGAACCACATCTGTGCCTAGCTTTTCCCCTTGTCCTATCCTGCTTCCTTCACATCCTTACTGGTTTCACCAAGACCACTCTCTCAGTAAATCATAGCATAAGAACATTTGTCTCAGGCTCTGCTCCTAAGTAATCCAACCTAGGATGGTGATCTAGGACTTTTCAAGACCAGAAATATGTAATTCTAAATTTTAAGGTATTTTCCTTACAGAGATGAAAACTCTCGCATTGACCTCATCTCTGAAGATTTGCTCCACACATTTATCTATGCAAACATGCTTTGTAAAAAATGCCTTCTATAAGTGTTTTTGGGGAAAATCAAAGATAAATAGCTGAGTTCTCCTTTGTACCAAAGGAGAGGGAAGAAAACAGTTACAATGAGATAGAGCATTCACTGGAGCCAGGAACTCAGAGCCAACCAAAAGCATGAGAATATAAATCTCTGAGAATTCACAGAAATCACAGGAGGGAACAAGACTTCTCACACACACACACATACACAAAATGGGATAGGAGAACAAGTAGCAAATGCTGTTGATATCCTACCTCATTTCCCCTCGGCTCACCCAAGTTTACCCGCAGCTGGTTCCCAACACACTGACAGCCTATGCCTCCTTTATGCTCCCTGAGGGCGGTTGGCAGCACCCTGGGACCATGTTCCACTGTACACAGGTGCAACCAAGAAGTGCAGAGGAGCTACAGCCCCCAGGGCAGCACTCAACCAACGAAGACCAGAGCTGTGGATAAATGCTCTGGCCTCCTGGTCCAGATAGATTCTCAGAGGGTCACCAATGGGAGTGAGCCTCAGTTGCCCATAGTTACCTCCTCATTATTGCAGGCTTTACTGAATTTTCTCCCATCCATGTCTCATCTCCCTCACTTATTCTTCCTGGGATTATCTCCCAAATAAATTATCTGTACTTATATTAAACATGCTTCAGTTCTGATTTTGAAGGAACCCAAAATTATGTAGAAATCAGACCAATTTTATTTAGATGTGCATTTCCTTAAGAATTCATTCCAATGGCTCTTCCCTGGGAAGCCTTCTCTGGTCAACTCCCTCTCCAACATGTGCTTCCTTATAGCCCTGTGCACCACACTCTCATCCTTTGGGATAATTTTTGTGTGTGTATGTGTATGTGTGTGTTCCCCAGTAGACTGTGAGCTATGAGTTCCTGAGGTTATAAACAGTGTTTTATATATCTTTAGAAACCCAGTGCCAACTGGAGTGTGAGTAATATTGATAAGTGTACCAGTTAAGATTATTTCTACTATTAGTAACAACTGAAGCACAAAAAAGTAGGGAGGGTAAAGGGGCTTTATTGCATTAAATAATTAAGCAGTCCACAGATAGACGCTAAGGTTCATCTTTGTAAAAGGCTCAAATGGCTCAAATGATGCTACCAAGTCATTTTCTTCATCTTTTATTTCTATGGATCTGCTTCCTTGAAGTTGGCTCCATTTTTCATGACTAAAAAATGACTATATCAGCAGTAGTCCCTCATCCTCTAAGGTTCTCAGCCAATAGGAAAAACAAAGTGTCTTTATCTCAGCATATTCAGAAAAGCATCACTGATCTCACTGACTCTCACTGCAGCACATGGGCATCCCTGAACCAACCACTGCCACGATGGGAATGCAATATGCTAATTGGCCAAAGTCTGGGTTACGTGCTTCATTGATGAGCTGGAGGAAGAGCTAAGGGGTGAAAAAAGAAGAGGAAAAACAGAGAACAGTTAACAGGAGAAAGGAAAATGCATGCTGAAAAGAAATTAATAGATGTTTTACTACACTGAATAAATAAATGATGATGAAGAGTAATATATTTCAACCCCACAAAGTTTCACGGTTATTTTTTTCAAGTAAATACCATGTTTTTATTTAGATTTATAGCACTTCACATAAAATCTGAATAAATAAATGGGCTAAAAGGATAATTTAATTGGGAAAGTTTTCCTATCTTGATTGATTGGGGCTTTCTTTCTTTGCTAGCTCAAGCTCAGTGCTTTTGTCTGCTTGAGTGGTTAGGAACATTTGTTTTAATAAAAACGTGCTTAATACTTGGAACTATGGCAACATATTTAAATTTATTCTAGGACAAGACTAGGCACAACCTCCAGGGAATAGATCTGCCCCATTAAGTAGAGCTCTCATTCACTTCTCATATGGAGAGAGTTGATGTTCTGAGAAAGAGTGTTAATAGGTGCTGAAAGAACTGGGCACAGTTTAATGTTTATAATAAATACAAGAGACTATAATGTGATAATGTGTCTAGGGAAATCCAACACTTCCTCTGGAGTACGTATTTCACAAGGCTACAATTAAAGCATTAAAGAAATTAGCATTGTATTAAAGTTGAAAGTAAAATCTCACTTCACTTATAGCCTCTTTTCTTAGTTTTAAAAATTAGGTGAAAATTTCTCTTTGAATTAAATAGTACTCAACTACATGCCAACTTTAAGAGATTCTGGTGGGAATAGAGGGAAAATGACAATTAAAAAAATCATTGAGGATGATTTTACATTTGATTTTAAAAGAGGGCAGGAAGGACTTAGAAAACAGATTCCTAAAGAAAATAAAATAAAATAAATAAAGAATGCCTTTAAATATAGCAACATGCATAGTATATTTTAAGTAATGTATTATATATTTTTAAAATGTGTACCTTTCAGAAATTTATCCCAACACACCCAAAAGCGAGAGTAGTGAAAGAAAACTTAGAGTGTTGTATGAGTTTCATGCGTGTCTTCTCTTTCTTCACCCATAAGTGCTGGTAAGCTCTCCCACACTTTCCTGGAGTGCAAAGCTGGGTCTGGCACTTTTTGTTCCATATGCTTCTATGCAATAAAAATCAACAAGGATGAGGTTTTATCATCTCCTGCATAAATCAGGGGTGTGATTTTTCCAATATGACTAGGCAACAGTCCAGCTGTCTTTACAAATTAAGAAAGGGAAGAAAAGGAGGTATTTTTTTCCATATCTCTCAACCTGGAAAGGGAAGGCACAGCTAAAACTACAGGGAATGATTTAACATCTCATAGCCCATGTTATGAAGTATCTGAGGCTTTGTGGGAGGAGGAAAACGTGAGGAGTACTTTGGCTCAAATGATGGCAAATGCTGGGGGCCGTAATGATAACATATTCTACTCCTGTCACGGATAGTGCCCAATTTTAAATCCAAGATTCTTGGTCATTGCGCAGAGTAGGGGATAGGGGACTGTGATGTTTTTAGGCTTTATGGACCCC
>PVKH010049334.1:0-10108 GCA_004027955.1 Chaetophractus vellerosus | reverse complement strand
TGCTCAGCCTGCCCCGAGCCCAGGTCCCGGCCTGTGGGAGGCGGGCACCCCAGCTCGGCAGGCACACCCAGCTCCCGCCTCCCTGTGACGGGCTTTGTCCTTGCAAGGCCCAGGGGACAGCATGGAAGAAACGACGTGTTCATACACGACCTTCTCCATGGGGTCCTGCTCTCTGTACTTTCCATCATTTTTATCACAACTGTTCATATTTTAAGACAACTCCAGCTCACGCTGGCTGTGGCTTGTTACAGAAGTCGGGCAGGTCTGCGTGGAAGCAGGAGAGGATGGCTTTGCAGAGCTCCCCTAGAATCACAGACCCAGAACTGCCGGCTGCAGGCGAGGAAGTAGCCACCCACAGTGCCAAGGTAAGGCAGGACTCAAGCAGCACGAGCTGTACAGAGCGCACGGGAGTGTTTTCAGATCCCGGGCTTGTCCAAAGTAGGCAAAAACGCTGTCACAGCTGAGACCTTCTCCTCTGCTAGGCCTGCTTGCCGACACAGGTATCGAGTGGGTGTGCAGACACGCGCACTCTAGGGGTTGAATCCTTGCAGTGTAAAGGAACCGAGAGAGAATAAAGTTCCATTTGAAACTTGGTCTGTTTGTGTACAAATGTGTGTTCCCGTGCTCGTGAGTTAAGGACGGAACACGTAACAATTTGATTTAGCAGGTAACAGTCTCCGCTGCCTGGAAAAAGCACAGAGCAGTGATTCTCTAGTCTGTGGTCACAGCTATGGACCTTCTCTTGAGGGAAAAGGATGCAAAGTAGGATGTGGATACTAAGCTCTGTGTCCAAGATAAGGGGTTTCACAGCCACCCCTGCCTGGCCATGGGCCCCGGGCTGGGATCCCCCTGGTCTGAATGGTACGTAGGTGACCAAGCTCAAGGTGACTTCACTGCTGGCATGCCTGAGACGACGCCGTGGAGAGGAGGGGTGTGGCCCTGTATTTGTCTGATGCAATCTGCACAGCAGGGCTGCCTCTGGTTGAACAGATTTGCTATACGAGATTGTTCAGCAAGATGTCTTTGTTTCCTGTGATTGTTTTATTTTTTTCCGTTTTAGGTGGAGAAATTGTACCTGCAGTATTTGAGAGCAGAAAGCTTTAGAAAAGCCCTGATTTATCAAAAGAAGTATCTTTTACTGTTGATTGGCGGATTCCAGGATTCTGAACAAGAAACACTCTCAATGATTGCTCATTTGGGAGTATTTCCTTCCAAAGCAGATAAGAAAATTATTGTATCTCGACCCTTCACAAAGTTCAGAACTGCCGTCCGGGTGGTCATTGCGATACTGAGGTAAACACCAGCCCTGCTGCCCTTCCACTCATCCAGTGTCCCCATTTGTGGCGTGGCACATTGTTAGTTTTATTCTTTGAAACTCTAGAAATATATTCTCTTTTAAGATTAATGGTATTTGAGACCTTAAAGGAAATACAGATGACACTTGTCTTTAAAAACTCATGGTGTACAAATCTGTCACATTCTAAACCAAAAGATTTGAAGATTTTTTTTTTTTAATTACAAAAGAACATCCTGTCCTTTATTGGGTGTCATGCCCAGATTCTTTCTGATAAGCACATCTGAGGCTGTTTCAAACTGCATTCCCTTTGAGTTTCAGTTGCCTGTGTTTTAGTCAAGTATGTTTTATGCAAGAGGTTGACAAGCTATTCTGCAGCTTTCGCCTGGACGGTCTCCCAGCCCCTCTGTGAGGACCGGAGCGGGAGCTCCAGGCTGCAGTGCTGGAGGACTCTGCCTTCCCCCTCACCGCCAGCACTGGTGCTCTGCAGTGGGCCTGCCTGGCACAGCGCTGCCCACCCCGTCTTCCCAGGGAAGCTGTCGCTGACTCTCCTTAGCCGTTGTTTGTGTGGGGCATCACAGGCGGAACAGGAACATGGTTCCTTAGTGTAATTGGCAATTTTGACTTTGAATTAGAAATTAACAATGATCAAAGTCCATTTCATTTTTAGCAGCTCTGTCTTCTCCAAACTGCCCTTGGAAACACACTCCAGCATTTGTCTGGAAGAACAGGAGAGAAAGAGCTGCGTGGAAGCCTGCTCCTTGCATGGCCTGAGCTCCGGCCCAGTCTGGTGTGCTAAGCAGGAGCAGGCTCTGCCGGGCCTTCTGGGCTGGGAGGGGCGGCACCTGCCGGGGCACTGTGCTCTCAACCATGCTTCGTCCTCTCCCCACCGGGCTGTCCTGGCCATAGACCAACCACCCATCTTTCCATCCACCCACCTGCCCGACTCTCTGTCCATCCCAACTAACCTCAGAGACCTGGTGGAGTTTCCACCTGTGGGGGCTACAAGCAGGGACTGGATATGGAGCCCAGTCCAGCATTTTGTAATTTCAGGTGTTTTGGTCCCATCGGGGTTTTTATTGTTCCTTTCACTCCTGTCTTGCTCTACTTTCATATGTTTTGTTTCTCTTTTTTTCCCCCCTCTAGATTACGTTTTTTGGTTAAGAAATGGCAAGAAGTAGATCGCAAAGGAACTCTAATGCAAGGCAGAGTGCTCCACCCAGGTGGGACCTCAGTTAACATCTGTGCGTTCATACGGATCCCTATTGTTGTAGCATTTTTATCACCATGATGCCAGTGGGAATGCAAAAAGGCAGTATAAGAAAATCTGTAAATTCAGTCAGTCGTGTTGCCAGAGAGGAAGGGTGTATTTGTCAGGGTTCTCTAGGAAAACAGAATCAACAGGAGATATCTGTAAATACTCTGAGATTTTATAAAGCTGTCTCACACAACCATGGGGAGGCACGTGCCCAAATTCTCCAGGGCAGGCTGCAAACCAGGGGCTCAGATGAAGGTCCTTGTTGAGTTCCCAGGACATGCTGGCTGTCTGAAAGGGAGATGGGGATTCTCTCTGAATCCTTTTAAGGCCTTGAACTGACTGGGTGAGCCCTCACTCACTGCTGACGGCAATGTCCTCAGTTGGTGGTAGGTGTCACCAGCCATCTATGCAATCAGCTCACCGATGATTAAAGACCATGAAATGCCCTCGTATTACAGCTAGCCTGCTTGCTTGACCAGAAACCTGGGCACCATTACCTGGCTGAGTTGACATGAGCCGAACTATCACAGAGGGCATGACAGGTTTTTCTGAAGACAAATAAGGCCATGGTTTATACAGTTAATGTAAATGAATAAAAACGATCAGATGAGTATACTAGCAATTGAAAAATAGAGAAATGCTAAATATAGTTAATTTTAATAATTAATGAATAATAAAATGGCCTTTTTTTATTCTCCTAAATCAAGTGAAGTTCTACTTCATACCGCTACTTTTCTTTTTAGAGACTCACTGCTTAGTTTTCTCTAATCAACTCTTATCCGCACGTTCAGTTCTCCCCGTTGACAGTTGTCCAGTTGCCATAGTGTAGAGGGCCAGCTGGGAAACTGGCTGCACACAGGCTGCAGGGTGCACTCGAGGGTGCAGCAGAGCCGCAGTCACACTCATTCTCTTTCCCTGGAGCCCTGGTGGACCAAGTGCCCGAGGTGGGCGGTGGGCAGGGCCATCTGCTGGGCTCTGGTGGGTGCTGGGACACCACAGGTAGCTCTTTCCCCACAGGGCAGGAGGCACTTGGACAGTGATGAGCTGACGGAAGGTGGGGTGCTGTGCTGGGCCACCGCCACTCAGCAGAGAGGAGCCGGCAGCTCGCTGGCCCCAGGGACAGAGCCACTGCCACTGTCCTGAGACTGGGCTTTCTGGAAGCCTCCTGTCAGTTTTGATTTTCACGTTTTGCTAGCTATTTCAGGAAGGTCTGCCTCCTCCTTCCAAGGCCCACGCCTGGTCGTCTTCAGGGCTTCTGCCCACCCTCCTGAGCCCCGAGCTGGGCAGACACAGAGCCTGGACCTGCCCCGCTCCATCCTGGGCGCTGAGGGCTGCCCTGAGCCAAGCTGCCCCCATGGAGTTGGGTCAGGGTCAGCCTCACAGGAGTAAGATACGTGGTTACAACTTGCGGTTTCGGTATAACTTTCATAATTTGGGCGCTTATAGCTGTTTTGAAATTGCCATGCAGACTCTTAAAGACCTATCCACTTCATATTTTGATATATGGGCTTTCCTACTAAAATGGATGCATTTCTTCTCCTAATTCCTTTACTATTAAATAATTCTGGGGGAAGGAGCACCAGGGCCACGACGGCATCCTTCTCCACTGAAAACAAGAGAGTCTCCTCCGACCCGGGACACTTCTGCTGGCCTCTCCGGGGACCCTGCCCACATCACCAGACCCGCAACAACGGCCTCGGCACCCAGGAAGGAAAGGTCAGTGGTGGGCGCCGACAGGCTGTTACTTCATTATGGGAGCTGGACGAGACTTGGTCATTGCCACTTGTTAAAGCCCATTCCACAGAGAGAAGCAGCAGCAGCAGCTGCAAGGAGCTGTCATGGGTGCCCCCAGCCTGCCTGCTTAGCCCTGGGCGAGGCTGCTTCGCAGAAGGGGGCTCCAGGCATAGGCCGGACCCCCCAGTTATATGAGGGCCCCCAGGCACATGAGGCCTCTGGCACTCTCTAGCTTTGCTTAGCTCACTTCTTCTCCTTTTTGTGGAATTTTGTGTGTGCACACGTGATCTTCATCTTGACGTCTTAGTCAGGTAGTAAACATCCATAAATTTTTTGTAAAAAAATTAATTTTCAATAAAAATAAATTGGGTTTGTGGTTATTCAGCATTGTAGGATGTCATTTTGTTGAAACACTACTCTTAAGCAAGGTTTCCCTGACACCTGTGGTGGTTTGTAATCTGAGTATTTGGAATCACTGGGGAAGTGAAGTCAGGAGGGATGTGACCTGACTTCACTCTCAGGTTGAACCACGTAAAGAATCCTATTTGAATGCTAGAATGAATAAATTCTAGATTGAGTCACTTAATTTTTTAACGCTGACTTTTCCAATGTTTGGAACATACCCTTCGAGCACAAGGAGTCTACTTGTCTCTGTGGTGTTTGTATGTACACACGCTGAGATGAGCCTCTGGTTTAATTTCCTATGTGCTTTCCCAGCGTTATAAAAATGAGCATGCACTGCTCTTAACAGAGCTAAGCAGATGGTTCAGAAACATCATGAAAGTAGCAGTGGGTGAACAGTAGTGTCTGCCTTTCACCCAGTGGCTGCTGTGAAGACCACGTCTTGGTCAGCGCTGTGCTCATGACTTCCAGGTATAGCTGTCTGCACCGGGACACACACACACGCGCGCGCGCGCGTTAGGAGTGCCCTTGTGCCAGGTGGCAGCTTGGAAGAGGTTGCTCATTTGACAGTGACAGAACCTGAGCTCATCTTCGAGGGTGCTACTCTTCCCAGCTTGTACCTCTGGCTCCTGAAGCCCCTGCTAGCGCCTTCCCATCTGCACACTGGCTGCCTCAGGGAGCTGGATTCTGCAGGGGCCTGGGAGCCTGCATCTGCTACAAGGGCAGGGACGTGTCTGTCTGGGACTGTGGTGGCCCCTGTGCTTTGTCTGGTAATATTTATTGAAGGAATAAATGAAGGCTGAGGGCCTCTGTGTAATATGGTGCAAGGATAAGCCATGGTCTCTACCTGGAAGATTTAGAAGCTTGTCAGGTAGGTGCTTGCTAGGCCCAGCTGAAGAGCAGGAGGAGGGCAGCGGAGGCAGGAACT
This sequence comes from Chaetophractus vellerosus, assembly GCA_004027955.1. NCBI lineage: Eukaryota > Metazoa > Chordata > Mammalia > Cingulata > Chlamyphoridae > Chaetophractus > Chaetophractus vellerosus. The sequence continues at coordinate 4,492 of PVKH010049334.1, read as the reverse complement.
GCACTGTAGTGGCTTTTTCCCCCACGTGAGAGTGTGTTTGGGAAAATCAAGGAAAGACTGGGTATCTGCTCCACTCTTCAGGGCACTGGTGAATAATCCACTTTGGCTACTGGCTGTTAGACACACGTGAAGATTTAGTGAGTAAAATAACAGATACTACTTTTACTCATTTTTAACCCTTACACATAAGTTGGTTTTAAAAGGACTGTGTAGTACATTTTTAAAAAGCTTGACAACATTGCTCTTTTGAAGTAAAGACAGGGTGTGAGGGAGGAAATAACCCCCTTCCCTGCGTCTGGATAGCCAGGACCCCGGCACCACTCCTCGCCTGCACACTTCCGCAGCCCCCTCGCCAGCTTGTCTCAAGCTCAACTCTCTGTCTGTCTGTTTGTTTGAAGATCTAACCCATCCCCACATTCAAGACCAGAAAGGTCCCTGAATGCTTCTCAAGATCCAGAACACTCCTTAACGGAATATATTCACCATTTAGAAACGATCCAGCAAAGACTAGGGGCGATACCACCAGGTAATGAGTCCTTTTCTAACCTTTTTTTTTGCAATTAAACTGTACCCTAGAAATGTAAAATAAGGTAGAAAAGACTTCTATTATTCAAATGTCTATTAATCTTAATCAACTGTTGTTAATTGTACTGGAAAAAAGATGATAAATGAAGAAACTTTCTTTAAATGTTTCAAATATTAGTCTTAATTGTGATTTTCCATGACTTGATTACTACCTGGGTCTCTTTGTCCTGTCTCTTATAGATAGGGAACCTAAAGATGGCTTTGCCCAGGATATGAGGCCCATGTTTCTTAACCATCATAATTTGATTCAATGTTTTAATTGTAATTCATATTTTTGCAAAAATTAAGATGAATGTGGTGGTGGTATTTAGAAATGGTGAAATTCTTTTTAAAAGATATGTAAAGCCTTCTAATAAATTGCCGTGTAATTTTTATTTATACTTAGATTCCACTTCAAAAAATTCCTGCCACCAGAAGATTAAACAATGAATAAAATCCTTGTGGATCTTACCTGTGACAATTCTATTTGAGGAAAAGATTTTTTTTCCCCCCAAAGAAAGCTCAGTGTGATGAGGCCTGAAATCCTCAAGCGTTCACATCACCAACCCTTGAGTGGCACTGACTGTGTTCTCATCCTCATGCATTGCCACAAAGCCAAATGGAGCATTTTTGCTGCAGTTTCAGAATGTTCTAGTCCCTTACCTTCACAAGGTGACGTGTACAGGCTGTGCACAAGAGCAGCATCATGCCTGCCTGCCTGCCTGCCTCCAGGTAGGGTAAGCTGAAGATGGCTTCTTTTTGTTTCTTTTCCTAAAGTGTATAGTCTGAAACTTTGTTTAAACAAGAAAACATAAAAAAACAAAAAGGAGAATAAAATTAAAGCACTGTTTTATTTGTGAATGTACGGACCTTGCCTTATTTTTAGTTTTCTCCAGTTTGCTTTCATCACTGGCCTTTCCACCATTCATTAGGTGAGCTACTTCTGGGTGGTACGGTCCATGTAAGATCAAGGAACTCCATAGCATCAAGCCTAATGCCACACTTCTTCTGCTACGAGAACTGTCTTCTGATCAGAAGCAATGAACAAGAATGCATTTACCAAATTAGGAGCCACCTGCCATGTCCCTGAGGCTGCGCTCTTCTGCTCTAACAGAGAACAGCACATCTGGCTGAGAGGCCGCTCTCAGGGCTATCACTTAGTTGCATTTGTGGTAGTGTACTGTCAACCTCTAGGATCCTTCTAATTTCTCCAGGAGCCATGCTGGTGTATTAAACAGATACGTTGGGAGTCACCACTCAGCATCCTTTAGCTCCTTAAGGGTGGCACTAATCCATGCATTCCCACCCCTGGTTATGATACTGTCTTGGTGAGGTTGGGGTAGGGGGGCAGTTTCAGAGGTTTTCATTTGACTTGCCCATTGTGATAGCTTTAACCCTACAGGCCATGGACTCAACGCGAGTGTTGTGCTGCCAAGTATGTCAGTACCAACTGCTCACTTGAACACTGGAGATATGACCACCAAGCAGGTCCACAGGCCCAGGCCACTCACTGTAAGCTGGACCTTGGGCATGGCCCCATTAACTTTCCGGCCTTCATATTCATCCAATCTAACAGGGCACTATGATGCTGCTTCAGGGTGTTGGCTATCAAAGTCAGTTCGGGCCCTATATCCGCCAGTCTTCAAAATGCTTGCCTAATCAATTACCTGTCCCCAGGGTCTAGCTATAAAAGGAAAGTGCTGTAGACCCTCTGGAGGACTCAGGGATTCATGTCTGTGCCTGCTTGTTGCATGCTGCAGGGTCCTTCCTAGTGGTATCTGGCCACCTCTGCAGTCAGCAGGGGCCGTCTCTGAAATCTGGCATGTTTCCAGAAACTGGGTGTGGGATCCTTATTTTGCCAAAGTGGCAAAACCACCTTGATTTTTCCTAGTCATCTGTCCTTGTTCTTTTTCTGCTGTACCCTTCTCGGCTGCCCATCTGTTTGCCCCTCAGGATGACATGTTTTACTAATCATTTCTATAACTCTGTGGCAAGGCTCTCTTGGCAGCCACTCGGGCCTTGTTGGTCATGATCATTGTGACCCTGACCTGTGTCAGTCAAGTGCTGCCTCCTGATCTCATTTCAGGGTTCAATGATCATCCCCATTGCTATCACTCAGCCAAATTCAGGAACAGCTTCCCTACTCTCAGCTCTGGACTAGAGGTGAGCTACCACCAAATATCTTAGTGCTGTTGGTGCCTCTTTCACCAGCCTATTTCTTCACCTTCACCAGTGCCTACACGTGGAATATAATCACCTGGCAGGTATTCCATCATTGCATAGTACCTGCATTTCAGAATGCCCCAAACCTGAGCCGTTTGATCTTTTCCTCCACTGTGCCACAGTTCTGGCATTTCAACTTTGCTCATCATGGGCCATAGCTTTTTCCACATGTTGTGCTCTTTATGTATCTGTAAATTCTCTGATAATCCTTCCTTCAGAGAATGAAGTCTTTAATTCCTCTCCCCTTGAATGTGGGCAACTTTTAGTGACTCATTTCTAATAGGAAGTGGCAAAAGTGAAGCTATGTGACTTCTGAGATCCATTTACAAGAAAGGTACAGGTTTTGCCTGGTTCTGTATTTGTATAACTGCCCTTGGAACCCATCATATTGTGAGGAGGCCTAGGTCACAGGGAGTGGCCACATGTGGGTGTTCTGGCTGATTCCTCAGTTTGGTCTTCAGCCAACCTCCAGCATCAAGGTCTTGACTTAACAAACCTTCAGGTAATTCTAACTTGTGGCCTTCGAGCAGCTTCAGCTAAGGCCCAGATGATCAGCCATCCCCACTATGCCCTGACCTGCAGTAACCTTGAGAGGTAAATGATTCCTATTGTCTTAAGCCACTAAATTCTGTAATAATTTGTTATGTGACAATAGATACATTGGGGTTCTAGGAGTCAATCTTTTTAGCAGGTTTGCACCGTGTCCTGGAGTCCTTGCCAGGGTGTTAAATTTCGTATCTTGGAAGCCTGCTCACAAATCAATAAGCTTTTCTCTGTCCAATTTTATATCCCAACTCCCTTGATCAAGCACCCTCATAACCCAGGCCCATGCATACTCCCCCAGGTCCTGCCAGTACATGCTGGCTGGGTCTTGCAGTTCTTTTGAGGAGCAGAGTCCAGAGTCCCCTTTCTATCTCACCAGGCTACCGTGTTTCCAGACGCCTAGTACCCAGTATGCAGTGGGGCGTAAGCAGTAGGGCAGGGGGAAAGAGTGCTAGCTCTTTGATGGCATCTCCCCAGATATCACCAACCCACGTTTCATCAGAGGTCCAGATTTTCCCAGCTGGGGCCCCAAACTTGACACAACAAACTTGCCTTGGTTGGTTGTTTTATTGTCTTTGGGGTTCGCTCATTCAGGACTGTCCTTGTTTTTCTATCCCTCTGAGGGAGTTGAGGGTTTCTTTGTTATGCAACCAAATAGGCTCTGTGGCTTTCACTTGTCTATGACATCAGTTATCCAGGCCTGACATCCTCCTTGCTCACAGCTACTGCTTCACTGCACATTTATACATTGCCCGGCGCGTCTTCCCGTTCACTGGCACACGGCCCTGCTTTACCACGGGTGAAAATTCGTCAGCATTCCACCTGCGGTGACTGAGGCAGCTTCAAATCTTTTATCAACCGGTTTCCAGGCCCTCTTGGTACCAACTTGCAGGGCGGTTTCTCCTGAGGCAGACCCAGGAATGAGTGTGGGTACAAGATGCTCACCTGGTATTAACCCCTGTGAAAGGAAGGGGCGTGAAGCAGAGTGGGAAGAGGAAGCGGGTGCCGGGCCGCGGCGCTCTGCCGGGGGCTCTCGCCGCTGGGAGTGGGCTCAGAGCCTTTCCTTACACAGCCTGGAGGGTCCAAACGAGCAGGCTCCAGCCCGCGGGCACAGCCGCCACGGCCGCGCTCGCAGCCCTCACCGCACCCACCCGCGCGCGCG
>PVKH010049333.1:0-10126 GCA_004027955.1 Chaetophractus vellerosus | reverse complement strand
CAGTGTTCCAACACCTACTCTCCAGTTCATTGGACTCACTCAGGACAACTAACAAGGAGATGATGATGGACAAGGCCCATCCATCCTAGGAACAGAGAGAGTCTGCAACTGCAAGCAAGACAGCTCCATCCATCTGCCCCATGGGATCTAAGTCCCCTCTCGATTAGAAACAGAGCAGGCATCACCATCCCAAAATCCTCAAGATTGGAGAATGAACAATAGACTAAAACAGACTTATTATTATTATATTATAGACATTATTATTCTAGAACTGGAAGAACTTTTATCATTGATATAAAGTGGCCACCAGAGGTTCTGAAGGGAGGGAGAAGGAAGAATAGTTGTAACATGTGGGCATTTTCAGGACATTGGAATTGTCCTGCATGACATTGCAGTGATGGGTACAGGCCATTGTATATTTTGTCATAACCTATAAAATTGTGTAGGGCAGAGTGTAAACCCAATGTAAACTATAGTCCGCAGTTACTAGCAATGCTTCAATATGCATCTCTTTTTATCATTCTCATCTTCCGACCTCAACTCCTATTTACAGAGCTCCCTCATCTTCTTTCACTCTAGCCTTTGCCTCAATATAATTGCTCATTCCTAGACATTTCCTCTTGTCTATAGGTGCTGTCTCCAAATAAATTTGTTTCCATTCACGCTTGCCTTTCTATGATTTTTTTCTTTATCAGGGATTCCCCCTAAATCCTACAGCAACTTAATTTCTCTCTTTCTTCTGAAAGCTTGCCCTCTACCTAAGATTTTCTCTTCTCAGTCCTGAAAGAAAATGAAGTTGTTGTTCTTGTTTTTCTGATCTGCTACCCCAACTTTCTCCTTTTAATCATCAAGTTTAAAGTAGAATAAAATATCTTGTTCCTCCACTTCCTTGCTCATTAGTTAACCCACTTAGTTGGTCATCCTCTTCTACCACTTTCTTGAAACTGTCCCCAAAACGATAATCAGGACCCCTAGTTTTTCCTCAGCCCACATCCAATTTCACTCTTTAGAACACTTGACTTTGTAAATTATCTCCCCTTGTAAAAATGTCTCTTCCTGTGACTTTTGGGGCAGTGTTCCCCTTCTCTTTTTTATCTCTTCTCTCTCTCCTTTATTAGCTGTTTGTCCTTCTCCCATTTTTTACCTTTGAGTTTTCCCCCAGATTTTGCTCCTTTATACTTGAAATCTATTTTCAATGTACATTATCAAGATTCTTACTCCCATGACTTCAAATTGGTCCATGGCATAGATGGCACTCTGCGTCGGCCTTAACATCTTGGCATCAATCCCAAATTTCCATTTGCCTTCTGGATATTCTGGATATCACTGGCTTCACAGCCTCTCCTAATCTTCATCTAGGACCAAATTTATCATATTTCTCCCCAAATCAGCTCTTCTTTTGGCCTTCCCAGTCTTCTTAATGATACCTTATATTACTTTCTCAGCATCAAATCCTTGGAGTTTTCCTTGATTCCTTCTATTTTATCTGGTCCAAGGAGTCAAGTACTAAATTCGTCAATCCTTCCTTTGACATGTTTCAGAAAATTCTTTCCTTTCTTCAAATTCATAATATACTATACATATATTACACCTTCTCCTCTTGGTCTTTTATTATTATTCTTCCTGAGATGCCCTCTTAATAACTTCTGCCCATTGGAATCCTACCCATATTTATCCTATATGTGCTTCAAATAACTACTCATATGTCATCTTTTCCACAGTATTTTTCATACTTACAATAGTCAGATGTGGTAACTGTCTTTGTAACAGTTTGTAAAGCTCACACTTCAGTTACAGCACTGTAGATCACAAGTATCTTTGCAAACATTAGATTAGATAACTCATTTATTTGTGGGTATTATAGATTTGGGTGCATATTTAATCCTGTATTAGAATGCAGTTCCTTATGAGGATTAGTATCTTGCATTTCTCCCTATAGTAGCCACACAATGATTTCCACATAGTAGGTGAAAATGAATGAATACAGTGGCAATGTTTTTCAGCATGCACATGGGACAAGGCAGCATGAATCAGGCTCTATTTCCCCTTCTCCTTTACCCAGGCAATTTCTGCAGCCCATGATTAGGAGTTTTGTTTTGTTTTTCTTTACATTCATGAATCAGCTCTCGGGACTCTAGAATATTATTAGGTTCTGAGGGAAAGTATGTGCACATATGCTGCTGAACATACATTTCTAAGTTGAGTTTAGATGGGAACCACAAAAAAAGAGACGTTATCTTGATGTCCTGCAATAAGTAAGCCCTAATTAAGCAAGGAAGAGAGAACAAGGTGGAATGGAATGGAGGGTGTCCCTTTGTTCCCCTTTCACCTTCCCTTCTTCTGCTTCCTCCAAACACATAAGGTGTTCAATGTTGAAAAAAAGGAGGGGAAAGAGGAGTGAAGGGAATGGTACTTTGAAAGGATCTAGGGAGAGCAGGCCTCAAAAGCACATTCCAATCATATCATTCTGTCCTTGTCTTCCAAATCCCTCAATCACACTTATTTGTTCTGCTTCATTTCTGTGAAGGGATTTTTCCCCCATCCTGGTCTATATTTGTCAGTTCCCCTGACCTCTGGGATGAGGAAGAAGAAGGAGAGAAAGGATAGTGAGCAAAGTCTGAAATATGGGGCTGTATGAGGCAAGGCTGATTCTGGGGGAATCCTTAGAGAGAGTTCATGAAGGATTTGGTGCTGGCAGCTATTTGGAACACAAATAGGTATATAAGAAATGAATCAAAAATGATAAGCCTGGTGGCCAAGGAAAGACACTGTTTTGGACCCCACATCCCAGGACATCCTTTGGGAGACCTCCTGAGTGAGAAGTTGAGGGAGGCACTCAATGCTTAATGTATATGTGTACCATATTTGTACACCGAGGCTTGTAGTCACATAAGTGAGAGGGACAGAAAAGAGGAGCAAAGTTGTAAACTGGGAAATAAAGATTCACTAGAAGCTGGAGACCTAGGACATCAATCTGGAAGTTCCTTATCCCACGGGAGAAACCAGGGCAGAGAGAGCCAAGCGTTTGGACCTGGGGGAGGTAATCTGGAACGTATTCCAACAAACACCAAGGACCCCTATTTTCTTCTATTTGGGTTTTGACAAGTGTTGTTTGGCTCAAGATAAACAAAACAAACTTTCATTTTCAAAGAAAACTTTCATTTTCCTTCCCGTTAGTCATTCATCCTCTCATTTATTCTCCTTTCTGTGTTTTCATTCACATTTCCCTTAAATGGAATCACCACTTCTGCTCTTGTTAAGCATGACTTTTCAGAAATCTCTCTTGGTTTTTTACTTTGTTACTACTCTTCCTTTCCTTTCCCTCATCCCTATTTCTGGGCAAGCTGCCATGACTAGATTTTTAACTAATTTACTTTTTTTGGCACTCTTAAGAAGCAAACTAAAACTCTATATAGGGACTACTGATGTCAGCATCTTTGATATTCCCCTTTTTCTTATTGGCATCTATAAAGATGTGGGAAAGTACCCTGACACTTCCACAATTACAAGGGCCTTGTCATTGAGATACTGACTGGAGCTCAGACTTCATCCCTCATTAGAGATGACATAAATATCCACTCCCAGGAATCTGCCAGTTTTTGTTTTCCCTTTTATTCACAATGAAAAACAGAGTCTGGCTGCCAATAGATGTTGTGATCTATGAAATATTTGCACAGCATAATTTATTTTTCTAAACAAGAGGTGTGGCTAGAGTGATTCAAAGAACCCATTACCCTCACCTCTCAGATGCCCTGCCACCCAAGAAAAATTAATGGATTTCACTTTACCCGAGAGGCCCAGTTCACTAGATGAGACAGGTTGATTAGGTACATGAGGTATATTTTCCCTTCCATGTTTTTTTTTTTTTTCACAAAAGACTCCAGCTTCCCCTTGATGCACAGTAAAAATTCACCAGGCTCTTGAGCTTACCCTTGGGAGCAGCCAAAAGAAAAATTTAAAATATGTCCTTTGGCAGAAAGGCACTCTTATTCCCATGGAAAAAGAACAAAATAAAATAAGAAATCTGGATTATTGCTCATCTGAGGGCCATGTGGGTCTCTAAAGAGACTTTGTAGCAAATATGTGCTTCCTGTGATCCTGGGGTGACCACTGTTAAACAGGCTGAGCCAGCAAAGAAGAGAAAGTCAAATTTCACATGGAAGCCCTGTCCATAAAACTACTTGGCTCTAATCATATTGTGTGTATTGCCCAGCTGGTGCCTTTATGAACAAGTTGGGCAAATCCCACTTCCATGGTGTCAACCACTCCCTCTAGGCGCCGGCCAGTGAGGATTTCTGGCAGCAAAGACTTGAGGGCAGGGAAGGGCAGGATTGGAAGCAGCTGCCATAGAGAATGAAGTGAGAACATAGGCCAAAGTAGGAGAAAAGCACCAAGCCAAGGCTCGGAAGAGGTCAATTCATGTGGGTCTGTAAATCTCCTTCATGGATCGTTAGTGTTGAAAGGAGCCCCTGGAGGTCAATCAGTATATCCTTCAGCTTCCCTTGGGTCACTTCAACACATGGTTTTCCTTCCAGGTTTGATAGATTTTCAAGAAATAACATCCCCTTTGCCTTCCTTTTTATTTCCAAAGTTCTCCATTTCATTCTTTTTTGGTACTGATATACTCTACTAATCAGGTTGATAAGCCAAAATTTTCAGGGAGTCATCATCAGGTTTGGTTACTGTACCGTCTGTGATACTGTGTCAAACATATAGTCGGCTGTCTCGCAAATGTTCAGAGGAGCCAGAGAGTATGCTTGAAGCAGTATCATCCATCACCACTACTGGGAAAGTGGGAAAGCAACCCATATTTATTTAACAAATATTGGGTACCTGCTTTATGCCAGGCACTTCCTAGACACTGTCTCCAAGCATTTGGAGTTAATGCAAAGGACAAAACTCCCCACTTCGCAGAGTTTACATATCCTTGTGATGAGTAAGAACATCATTCCTAAATGCAGGTGCAATCTCTACTATCACCATCTCAGCTACCATATTTTATACTACTCTATGCTATAGGAATTATTTCATTTTATTCTCATAATAATTCATTTGGTAGGTAACATCAAAGTAACTGGGTAATTTGCTCAAGGCTGTACAAAGGTTGAACACAGGTCTGTCTGATTTCAGAACCTGATAATCACTAAACTGAATGCACAAAAATCATTGACCTAGACAGTCCCCCAGTTTTGATCCTAAACAAAGATGTTTAGGTTTCTTGGAAGTTTTCCTGGGTAAATGCATCTTAGAGCTATTATAGTTTTATGGTGCGTTCAGTTCATCATTTTCTGTAAACCTTATGTGTGTTAAGAGCTAAGGTAGGGGTTGACAACACGGTAAGACGTAATCTCTAGCTTCACAAATCTTGATTCAGGGAGAGGGACAGACATAGGCAATGCAATGGGGCCAGTGTTAAGAGAGAGGTTTGAACAGAATGTAAATGAAGCACAAAATAGGACCAGCTGAGCCCAGTCGGAGATAGACAGGGAAAGTATCTCAGAGGACAAAGCATCAGTGAGAACAAAAAGGGAGTGTGTGTTAGACTGTTTGACTGTGTGTAGTGATCAGAAGGGAAGTGTGAGGATGGGGGCAGCGTAGGGGTAGTGTGGGGGAAGCACTCTGGAAAAGCAGTCCTTAAACAATATGGTATGCCCAAAGAACTTCAACTAGCACCTTTTAAACCTCCATTAAGAAAAGCTCTCCATAGATGAACGTACTCTCCCGTTGCTGTTATTCAAATCTATCACTGTGTAGATTTATTTTGCTTTCATCTCTAAAATGACAGGAAAAATGGCAACATGATCTTAGAAATGACTGAACACCCACTCAGTTCATCTAACAAATGGATTTTCTTTGGAGAAGACTAAAACAGGTCATTACATTATCCAGTGATGCTTTCAATTTCACTGCACGTCCCTTGAGGCTAGAATTAGAGTGAGGTTCCATTGCATATTCAAAATGAAACATGGTTTTCCATAGCAAACTTCTTTACATGAAAAATCTGACTTTCCTTCAAACTAATTTGTGTGGATAGAGAGGCTTCTACAAACTGCTGTGGAGGGAATTAAAGGAGGTGTCTATTTTTTTTAAGTGATTCTCTTCTGTAGCACCAGATGCTGATGTTTTCTGTTCACACTGATGAAGCCACAGGCTGCAATCCTCACGCATGCCTTGCCACGCTGTATATGTTTTCAATCAGTTCTACAAGGTTGTTGTGTTTTTTTTTCCAATGTCAAAACTTAACCCACACACGGTCTCAGGAGGCACGGAGATGCCTAAGCCACCATGCTGGGTTGTAGGACCTAATATCCATGTAATGATGGGATCGGCTACAGGGCACATTTGGAAATAATCTTCAGCCTTCGGGTTTGAGATTGAGGACAGGAAATAATAAAACTGTGTGAAGCTGCATTGCCTCCTCCTTCTGCTTCTAGCCTTCTGCACTTTGGGTAGAGAATATCTACATTCCACTGGACTCAAGGAAATGTTGCCAAAAGATAGCAAAGTGTAGAGCTGAGCAGAGTGAGTGACCACCTTAGAGAATGAAGAGAAGTCCAGAGAAGGGCATTTGGCGACTACTGGGGAAGACAGGTTGCAACTGAAATGCAGATGTTGGAGGTCTCCAAATATGTCATCAAACAAATAGACAAAGGGAAATACTTTTCTAAGTAGCATACACTTAACCCAGGGAGCTCAATGATGACATGATTTTTATTGAGCCAAAGAGCTCTGTAACTTTTGCCCAAAGGCTGGATGCTCTGATGAATATGAATAACATCTGTAGCTTAACTAAGTGGGGTGAAAGGGAGGTATCTGACCCATCTTCTGACATTTGCTGTAGGAACTGACTCCTGGCTGAGCTTCTGCAAGATGGTGAAGAGCCCATTGGGTCAGAGGCCATTTTCTAAAGTGTGTGTTCATCTTGTTCTGAAATATCACAAGAACCCATAGGTAGACTAAAGAAGGCCAGGAGGCTTGCTCTGCCACTACTAAGGCCCTCAGTACCTCCCAAGTATATTTGTTAGTGTAGATTCTGGAATATCATAGCCAACGATTTGTGTTGTTATCTACTATTTTTCAAATACTTCTGTTTAACATTTTCAATATATTTGAAGGTTTTTAGGCATGATATGGACAGACAGCTTCACAAGTATACACCTTTTCTCTTTGGACCTTCTCATTTGAAGATCTCCAGCTGTTGAAAGGACATACCAGTAGCTCATTATCAGGATGAGTTGGTCCTTTGAGATCCAGTAGTAAGTGGAAGAAGAAAGAAGAAAAGGAAGTGAATAAAAGCAGATAGACAGCAAAGAGTCATGGAGGGTACGACGAGTAAAAAAGAAGTCCCGCCACACAGAGTACCACTAAGCCACTCTCCTGGGAATCAATCTGATTACTGCTCCAGTATTAAAATGATAGGGCTTATGTCATAAAAAGCTGTCACTTTATGTCTCATAATAACTAGTTACTACACAGATATTGTCCATGTTGGTCTCTTTACCCCAAGCCTATCCATTTCATCAATGGTTAATGTTCTTATAAGGAAAGAAAAACATGTCAAAAAGTTGTTGTTGAGTCTGGTAAAATATCACATCACACCTATATTTTCTCTTTTATTTCTGAAGTCATTCTGAGGCACTAAAAACAAAACAAAAGTACTTCCAGTTGACCATTTTGCAGTGTAAGACAGTGTAAGATGACAGCTGTAGGTGCCATTCCCCCAAAGAATCTTTGAAAAACTAGAAAAACTGGCAGAGCCATTTCTGCAGAAATCCAGCAAACAGTGTAAGGATTGCAGAAACTGGGAAAGTGCCTGATCAAGAAAGTGCACCTTTAAAAACAGTAGGAAAAGCTCGTGGCACCCTTACTGACCTCTCCCCTACTCCCTCCCCAGCAGAGTGGAGAGCCAGCCTGCATGCCCGTTGTTGGTTCCTGGCCTCCTGGAGGTAGCAGAGTATCTCTTCTACACATACTAGAGTGCTCACATCTGGTGGCAGCCTGAAAGAATGAACCAGGAACCTCATTTCTGACTCACCTTCTCAGAACTTGCTCTACCTTCAAAAGCAGCTTGCAGACAGCTAAAGCAGTCTAAGAAACAATTCAGTCAAAGCAAACTGGGACAAAGTATTACCAGCTTTAAGACACACAATAGAGATGCCTGGAAGGGGAGAGATTTTGTTACATAGAGGGTAGAGGAGATGTTTATATTCCTAAGGCCACAAACAAGCACAAGCCCAGGAACAAAAAAGATGGAGAGGAGACTGCTCTTCACTTTTGTCTTGGGGACAGACAACTCAGGGACTGAAAGCCAGAGTTAACACTTTAAAATATGAAAATGTACAATGGGAAACAAAAGATTACAAGAAACAGGAAATGATGACCCATCCAAAGGAACAAGTGAAAAATCCAGAAACCATCAACAAAGACAAGACTTTGGACATACCAGACATAGTCTAAAGAAATGATCTTCCCTATGCTTGAGGATAAAGGAAAACAGAGGGAAAGAACTAAAGGATATCAGGAAAATAATGCATGAGCGAAATAAGAATCTCAATAAAGAGATAGAAAGACTTCTCCAGATAAACCAAAGGTGAGGGACTTTGTCTCCACTAGACATGCTCTACAAGTAATGTTAAAGGGAGTTCTTCATATTGAAAGGAAAGGACACAGCACAGTGGATCTAAGTGGCATAAAGTAAAAAGAACTTCAGTAAAGTTTACCAAATGGATAATTATAAATGCCAGTATTATTGCATTGCAATTTTGGTATGTAGCACCAATTTTGACTTCCTACTGTTTCTAAAATGCAAATTCATAAAAAGTAATGATAAACCATGGCTTAGACATGAAATGTATAAAGATATAATTTATAACAACTCTTATAAAAGGCCGGGGGATGAAGAGATATAGGAATAGTGTTTGAGTATGATATTGAAATTAATTCAACATGGTTGCTATACATTTAGGGTGTTAAATTTAAGTAGCATAGAAACCACTAGGAGAATATCTGAAAAGATATATACAGAAGGAAATGAGAAGGAATTCAAAATGATAAAGTACAAAAAATTCAAATAACTATGACAGTAGGCATTAAAAGAAGAAAGTTCTGCATTATCAGTAGTTACTTGAAATGTAAATGGATTAAATTCTCCAGTCAGAAAGCAAATATTAGCTGAATGGATGAATAAGCATGACCCAATTAGATATGTTTTTTATTATATGCTTTTTATAAAAGACTCATCTTAAATTCAGATACAAGTAGGTTGAAAATGAAAGGATGGAAAGATAGATATATATATATACCATGCAAATAGTAACAAAAGACAGGTGGGCTAACTATACTAATATCAGAAAAATAGACTTTAACCCCAAAACTATCACAAGGAACAAAGAAGGTCACTGAATTCTAACAAAGGGGTCAATTGAACAAGAAGACATAACAATTTTAAATATATATGCCTCTTCCAGCAAAGCCCCAAAATGTGTGAAGCAAATATTGACAGATTTGATGGAAAAAATACATGATTCTATATTAATACACCACTTTCAATAATGGATTGTTTGTCTATTCAGAAGATTGGCAAGGCAATAGAAGATGTGTCCAGTACTCTGAACCAACTAGAATACTCATTCTTCTCTGGTGCATATGGATCATTCTCCAAGAAAGACCATGTGCCTGATCACCCACAGATGCAGCTTGGTGAGAGAGCATCTCTTGATGATGCCTTGATGTGGACACTTTCACAGCCTCAGAACTGTAAACTTTTAACCTAATAAGCCCCTATTGTAAAAGTCAACCCATTTCTAACATATTGCATTGGCAGCCCTTAGCAAACAAAAAGAGAAATGTATGAAAAACCCACAGTTATCATCATACTCAAAGGTGAAAAAATGAAAATGCCTACTGTCATCATTGTACTGGACATTCTAGCCAGAGAAATTTGGTAAGAAAAAGAAATAGAGGATATTCAAATTGGAAAGAAAGAAGTAAAACTTTCACTGCTTGCAGGTGACATGATCCTATATATGGAAAAATCCACAACAAAGCTACTAGAGTTAATAAACAAATTCAGGGGCCCGGCTAGATAGCTCAGTGGATAAAGAGCTCGCTGGGAAACCACATGGGA
>PVKH010049332.1:0-10108 GCA_004027955.1 Chaetophractus vellerosus | reverse complement strand
ATCATGTATCATTCAGGAACTGTAAAGAAGAGAGGGTTGTCTATGGCCTGAATTGTGATCTATGTCTGATGGCAAAGCCCCAAAACGTGTGTAACTAACAGAGGCGTTATGCCACACTTAGGGATGTGCATATTGGGGGTTGTGAGGGGTGGGGGATGGCATATGGGTACTCCTGGAATCTCTGTGTAACATTTGTGTAATCAATGAATCCTAAAAATGTACATAGATATATAAAAAATAAATTAAAATTTAATTAAAAAAAAAAAACAGAGGGGAGAAGACTAGTAAGGAAGTAATACAAGAGAACTCTCCAGAGCTGAAAGTTAGGAATAGCGAGGTTGAATGGGGTCAATGATTGAAAAAGACCCACATCTAGGTACATCATAGTGAAATGCAGAACACCAAGGATAAAGAGAATATTTTAAAAGCTAACAAAGATGGAAGTAAATGGGTCTTAACAATGAAAAATAGCATTATATTATCAGTAGATGTCTCAACCTCAGCACTGGATGCTAGAAAAAATAGCAGAAGCTTTTCAAACCTTTGAGTATACATAACTTTTTTTTTAAATTTTGGAATTCTATGTCCCAGTAAACCATCAATTAATCACTTTTAGAATAAAACATTTTCAAGAATACAGGGATGTGAAAAAATGTATATCCTATTAGTCTTTCCTAGGAAGTTACTGATTATAGATGTTCTAACAAAATGAAGGCACATGACATAACAAAGAAGGACCCTATACCATGGGGCGGGGGGAGGGAAAGAAAGCCAAGGCTGATGGCTGTGCTTCCCTGGAACTAAATAACCACAGATTTTAAAGGACAGGTCCCCAATCTACAGAACAATCAGTCCAAGTAAATGCAGGTAGACAAATTGCTCTAGGAGGGTTTTATATATAGGAAAAATGTGGTTTAAGAAATTTTATACTATTCTTAAGAATCTGAACAGCTCAATAGGCTCTAAAAGCAGACAATGAAAGACAATTAGAAAATAAAAACAAAAAGATGAAAATTTTAAAAAAAGAAATAAAGGAGGGGAAGGAGAATTTAATAATTAAATGCTCACAAAGGCAGGAAGGCAGTTAGAAATGCCAGGAAGAAAAAAAAAACAAAATTTAAAAATTGTGGGGGAATATTATCATAGAATACTACTTGATGTTACTACGAACAATATTTATGCAGTCAAAATAATTTAAACCCTGATTTTTTATTAACGATAGATATATAACACTATTAGGAGGCAGGTTGAGAGGAAATGGGGTGTTCTATATATACCTAAATCTTCCTTCATCAGAGTAGGAAGCTAATATATAATGAAAAAAAAATTGATGAATTGGCAAATGGATAAACCTAAATTGCAAAAGTAGTCACCTCTGGGAGAAGGTTTAGGGTATTGAAGGGTAGAAAAAGGATGGGTGCTTTTTTATTATATGCTTAAACTTTGTGTATTTTTTTTCCTTTAAAATGATGTGTAAGTATTATTTGGATACAAAATTAAAATGTATTAAAATTAAATATATAAATGCAAACTTTGGTAACTAGTTAAATGTTCTATGTGATAAAAAGCTAGTTTTCTACTCTGTTATGAGAAAGAGGGACAGAGATCCTTTCAGCTATAGCCTCAAGGTAGAAAACTAATTCCAGCATGTCTAGTATCAGAAGACCTGTTGCAATTGATTGCAGTAGGAGCTGGGCCACTGCTTTTGGTGACCTGATCCAGGGCAGTGGCGACTGTGATGGAAAGAACTGAATGGGGAGACTGGGAGAAAAAGAATGTAATGGATCATGCCTGGTTTTCCCAGCATGGGCAACTGACTAAACAGTGGCTTCATTCAATGGGGAGAGATAGATGCAAGGGTTTGCAGACTTGAGAGGATAAGGCTGTATGTATTCTTGTCTGTTTGGGGGCAGGGTCTTTATTGTTTATACAGTTGCATTTCAAGCTCTAAGCTTAGGCAAGAAATCTTGGATTGAGCTATTGATTTGGAAATCCGCAGCATATAGATGGAATTGAAGTCGTGACATTTTTGCATTTGTCCAACAAGACTGTGGGAGAAGTAAAGAAAGCCTCAGATGGAACCCAGATATGCCCAAGAGTTAGATTTCATAAAAGTCAAAAGAAAAAAATGTGGGGCATTGAATGATCAGTAATCATAAAATAGCCAGAATTTTTGAGTTGTTGGTATGTTTCAAGAAATGCTTTTTCACATATACAATTTTTTTTAATCCTTCAGACAAACCTAGGAGGTCGACACCATTATCCACATTTTCCAAATGGGGAAAAGGGGACTTTGCTAGATTACATAAATTGTCCATGTTCATATAGTATGTCTCCAGAGCTTATGTTCTAAGCAACCAGGTCACACTATCAAGTCAAATTCTGTTGAGAAATCAAGTAAGATAGGACTGAGGGATTCCTTTGGCTTTAATGTCTGTTGCAGCTATCGTCTTGCCTCAAAGAAGTTGAGCTCTGCTTGAGCAAGGACAAGGACAGTGATGTAATGCACAAAAGATAACCCGGCATCTAAAATGTTCACATCTCTGTCTTGGGAAACATGAGGAAATTTAGAGCACACAAACATATGACTGCTATTTTCAAGGAGCTAAGACCTCAGTTGAATTCCCGCTCATGACATTCAAGGTCTAGAGAAACTATCACAGTCAACACTTCCTTCCTCCTGCCCCACAAGCCACATTATAGTCAAAGGATGTTTATTTTTGCCCTCACAGCACTATATTCTCCAATTAAGAAATAAGTCCTGCTTATTATCTTTCCTTAGGCTCTATGTGCATATGGATAGCTTGATTATGCTAATCAACGCTACTGAGTTTTTACATTAAGCAAGAAGCTGCAGAAAACGAAATTGCCAATTGTGTGTTTGTGGAGTGTGTGCAGGCAAGCACGCACGCACGTGCACCTACCGACAGGAGCTCTCAAGTTAGGATGATAATACAGAAGAGAAAAAACTTCTGTTATTTTTAAATGATTCTTCCCTTCTTGAGAAAAGAGTCTTTTTGTTCCTGGGCTTTCTCCTTACTATAGTTTCCTGGATTGTTTCATTTTTTCCTTCCCTTTATTTATATTTCTCTCACATCCTTTCTTCTCTGATTGTTCTCTCAGGGACCCTGAAGTACACAAAGGGCTTATGTTACCATAGCATAAAAATGTCAGGAGTCTAGGAGCTGCTGAACAAATAAAGGGCTGAGGCGGAAGCAAACACCCACCTTCACAGACCATTTCTATTCTGTTCTAGCCTTTGGGCAAATTCATTTTGCTCGCTCTTTTTATTTCTTGCATATTGATCCCAGGACTGTTTTGTATAGATATCAGCTGAATCTCCTTGCAGTAAAGAGTGAGGGCATATAGATGTGCAATTACACTAGTTTAGCAACACAGCATGATGTATTCAGTGAACAAAACATATTCTTCATTGAAGGTTTGAGACAAACCGAGCTATCACCAAACAGAGTGCTCTAATTTGCTATAATGTTCTGTCTTCTGAGCTCTCCCAGTGATCAGCAGACAACCTTGCGGGGGCTCCAGCTGAGATGAATGGAAGCACAGAGAGTTCAAAGCACTTGAGCCTTAAAGCAAACCCCTCATTAAGAAATGCAATATTGACTATGGTAAAAATGGAAACAATAAAAAGTGAATATAACATGAGTAAAAATAGCACACACTCCAAACACCAGTATTTAATCAATTATGAAGTCATTTCTTTCCATTTCCTGATTCACCATTGCTTTCAAAGACCTCCTCTGACTCTGCTCAATTAAAGCAGCTCTGATTATATAAGTAGCAGGTCACAAAACCTCAGATGGAAAGCAAAACGGTTGTTCTGATGACAGCCCTGTGAAGCTTACCATGTTAAGTGTTCACTATTATTTAAATGAAATATTATAAACAAGAGGTGCCAATAAATACACCATCTGCATCAAGTGGGGCTTGAGTGTATAAGTTTATTCAAATATTCCTCATTAATAGAAGCCTGAAGCCACTCCTGTGGTAACAAATCCTTTGAGTCTAATGACTATCACGATGGCAAGAAATAGCTAGTTGGTCTTAATTTCTCCCCCTAGAAATACCCTAATTCAAGTTATCTTACTGAGGAATTAGTCTAAGCATGTATAAATAAACATGTTCCATCCCAAATGTATAAATGAACCCAAAAATTCAGGTTAAATAGGATTTTCCTTGATTTAGCTGAATTGACAAATTTTGGTAAACTGTATTTGGCAGTTTCCATAGAAGATATCCTACTCACCTATGAAATAATGGCTGCAGGGGCATGGTTTTAAAAATATACTAATTATATGCCACTACCTCATAATCCTTAAAATTCTAGGATCTGGAATTGCTGCCACTGATTCAGTAGCTTCAATGTCTTTTGCTGCTAATTGCACAGAGGCCTCTGTGTATGGGAGCAAAGAAGAAGCCAAGGTGAATTTGTGTACATGATATAAAAGGTCCTTCCTGCCTTTTTGTACCTACTCCTCCCTATACCAAGGTCTGACTCTATTGTAACAGTTTGCACATTGTTCTTACATTTTATTACTGTTCTTTGTTTTCTCTATTGAATTGCTCTTTTGCTGAGAATTTTCCTATAGTCCCAGTATATGGTAAGGACTCATCACAAAGTAGGCACTTAATTATTCTTTGTTAAATGATTGCTTAATGAAAGGCAAACCTAAATTTGTAGAACCACACAGCTAGCTGCAAGAAATTTTAATCTAATCTACATCAGACTACAGAGGAAATAGAGTGACTTTCTAGCACATTTCTTGAGTGGTAGACTCAACCAGAGCACAGGTGATCTGTGCTGTTCTCAAATTATCTCCCTCATTCTCATGATGCCGACTCTCCTTCCGTTTGAATTCAAATTTCCTTAAGAGTAAGCATGCTTCGGAGTTGGATCTGTGGTGTGAAGTAAATTAAAGGTCGGCATGCCAACTATGAAAGATAGGTTGATAGTGATTGGCTGAGCTAGGAGGGATCATACAATTGTGCTTTTGTTCAGAAAGAGAGAGTACCATGATCTTAAAACATATTACAAAGCTAAGGTAATCAAAACAGTGGTACTCACACAAGGGCAGATATTTAGACCAATGGCATAGAATTGCAAGTTCAGAAATAAACCCACACATCTAGGGGCAATCAATTTTGAAAAGGGTAACTAGTCTACTCAATGGGATATGAATAGTCTCTTCAACAAATGGTGCTGGGAAAACTGGGCATCCACATGCAAAAGAATGAAAGTAGAACTCTACCTCACACCATAAACAAACATTAACTTAAATTTGATCAACCACCTAAATATAAGAACTAAAACTATAAAACTTTTAGGGAAAAAAACTAGGGAAATATCTTCAAGACTTGTTTTAGGCAATGGATTCCTAGACTTTACATCAAAAGCATGAGCCACAAAAGGAAAAATAGATAAATGTCACTTCAAAATTAAAAACCATTGAGCATCAAAGGGTATTGTCAAGAAAGTGAAAAGACAACCTACAAAATAAGAGAGAATATTTGGAAAGCATATACCTGATAAGGGTTTAATACCCAGAATATATATAGATTTCTTACCATTCAACAACAGAAAGACAAACAATCCTATTAAAAAATGGACCAAATGGCTTTAACAGACATTTCTCTAAAGAAGATATTCAAACAGCCAATAAACACATACAAAGATATTCAAATAATTAGCCACCAGGGAAATGCAAATCAAAACCAAAATGAAGTACTATTTCACACCCACTAGAATGACTATTATTTTTTAAATGGAAAATAACAGTTGATGAGGATATGAAGGATTAGTAACTTTAGTACATTGCTGATAGGAATGTAAAATGGTGCGGCCACTGTGGAAAATGATTTGGGTGTTCCTCAAAAAGTTAAAAATAGAACTACCATATGACTTAGCAATCCCACTTCTAGGTATATACCCAAAAGAATTGAAACAGTGATTCCAACAGATATTTGCACATTAGTGTTCACAGCAGCATTGTTCACAGTAGCCAAAAGGTGGAAGCAATCCAAGTGCCCATCAGCAGATGAATGAATAAACAAATTGTGGAATATGCATACAATGGAATATTATTCAGCCATAAAAGGAAAGATGCTATGATATATGCTACAACATGGATGAACCTTGAAGACATTATGTTGAGTGAAATAAGCTAGACATAAAAGGACAGATATTTTATGATTTCCCTAATATGAAATAACAAGAATATGCAATATCATAGAGATAGAAAATAGATTATAGGTTATGGGAGGTGAGGAATAAATTCTTAATGAGTAAAGAGTTTCTCCCTGGGGTGATGGAAAAGTTGTTGTAAAGTATTATAACAATACTTTATTGGTAGCAAACATTGTGAAAGTAGTGATACCACTGAATTGTATATTGAAAGTGGTTAAAATGGGAAATAAAAATCTTTCCCAAAAAAGAAGAAAATGAATGAAGTGCTTAGTTGGAATTAAACATTAATCAAGCCAGAAATCTGTCATGACTTTGTAAAAAAGATGGCTGGATTCTGAAAAGAAACGTGGAATCAGAAGATCTGGTTTTGAGGTTGGAAATTTTCATCTATCAGTTTTGTAATACTGGGCATGTCACTTAATCTCTCTGAGCCTCAGTATCCTTATCTGCAAAAAAATATTAGAGAGAATGACTTCAACAGTCAGTAATAGAAATTAAGAAGTCAGGGAGGAGGCAATTCTAAAGTTGTTTAAATCAGTAGCTTGATGACTTTGAAACACAAGATCTTCCCATCTTTCTGCTCAGCCATCTTCATTGTGCCAAAGGTATACCTCACAATGGTCCCAAGATGGCTGCACCATCTCCCAAAACCCTATACTTAGACAACAGTGTCCCAAAGGAAAAAAATGGGGACGCAAAGGACAGCATCACTTCATCAGTCTCCTTTCATCAGAAAGGAAAATATTTCCCAGAAGTCTCGGCGTTAACTTTCCCTTTTGTGTCATTGGCTGGAACTGTGCCATATCACATGGCAGCCCTAAACCAATCCAAGACAACCAGGAAGGAGCCAATGTGATGGGTTCAGATTGAGCATGATTTATACCCCAGATTCAGCTTATTGCTGCCACATCACTGAATAAAATCTGGATTCTCATAGCCCAGCAAGAATGAAGGTATTGGTTCTGGTTAGGAATCTAACAGTGTTTGCTACAAAAACCTAACCCACAAATCTGCTATAAGGCTTAAGGTAATGGAAATGAAAATGCACTTTGTAAACTATAAGTCGCTATGCAAGTTAACATTGTTATTTCTGTCATAATATTTTTGGTAACAACAGGAGTTCTCACCTGGGGTATTTTACCTCATTCTTTTTAACTGTGAGAAACTTTATAATAATGAGTTATCTAGGAAAGGGGGAAAAGTTACCTTTCTTCACTTCTGAATTTAGACAAACATAATTGGTATTATTCCAATTAAGGTATCAATGCACTTTCTCCAGGAAAATGAATGCCTTATGTTAGTTAGAAGGCAAGAGGGTGATTAAGATGAGGCCTGACTCACTGGATCTCACTGAGCAAACAGAAGCAATGAGAAGAGAACTTCCATACATTTCTACAATCTACAAGCTCACCTTAATTTATATCCGTATGTTTTGTTTTTTCGTTGTTACTATGGATGAACAGTCCATGTCCTCATCTGAAGGCAAATTCTTCTCTTGAGCACAAATTCTCTAACTAATTCAAGGACATGGCTCCTGAAATTGTTCTCCTTTTTCCAGTCATCACTTTTCCTTTTCTTTTGGATCATTCCTATCATTATACAAACAATATTATATACACCAACTGAAAATTTACATCATCCTTTACCTTTTCTGACTACTGGCCCATTTCTTTGCTCCCCTTTCCAATAAAACTCCTAGAAAGAGTTGTCTCTACTTGCTGTCTTCTCTTCCTCTCGTCCCCTTGTGTATTGAACTCACACCAATTAGGCTTTTGGTCTTATCTCTATAGGGTAAAGAGGCTAGGCTTATCAAAGTCACAAGTGACCACTACTTTCTGAAACCCAGTGGTCAGTCTTTAGATCTCATTTGTTGGATGAGGTTGCAGCATATGACACTTGAAACAGCAGCTTTACTTGGTTCCAGGACACCATTCACCTCATTCTCTTACTTCCCTGCTTCATTCTTTTCTATATCCTTCCCTATTCCTCCTTCTTCACCAAACCTTACATTTTGGAGTGCTTCAGGACTCAGCCCTTGGATCTCTTCTCAATTCCTGGGTGATTTCATCCAGGGCCTGGTAGTTCCTTGACATTCCAGGCTTATACAGATCTCTCCCAAATGTTCACATATTCAGGAGCCGATTCCACATCTCCAGATAGATGCCTAACTGGAATCTTAGGTCTAACATGTGCTGTGACAAACCTCCACTAAATTGTTTCTTATGTGTTCTTCCTTAACTTCATAAAGGGCAGTTGACTCTACTAGTTGCTCATTGTATCAGTTTGATATTAATTATGAACACCAAAAAAGAGAAGGATTATGTTTGTAAACTAGTCTGTTTCTCTGGATGGGATACCCTTTGGTTGTATTAGGTTCAGCTGAGATGTCGTTGATTAGATTATGTTAAGATTAGGGATTTGATTCGACTGTCTCAGTAGGGTGTAACTCAGTTAAGTCCCTGCCCCCTTGGTGGACTACATAAATGCACACTCACTTAAGAAGACACACAGAAGAAGATACACAGAGGAAGGGAAAGAGAGCTCCATAGACACAGCAAAGGAGAGAACTTTGACCCTGCGGCCCCAGGAAGAGAGATGAGCCATTTGTCTTATAGTTTGCAGTATTGAGAAAGCCCAGAAAGAAACAAGCCCCATACCAGCCTGTAGCTGAGAGAGAGAGAGGAAGGCTGAACCCTCACAGAGATCGGCAGCCATCTTCCTTCAACACGTGGCAGCAAACTTTGGTGAGAAAGTACCTCTTATGGTACCTTGAGTTGGACTCTTTAGGGCCTTGTAACTGTAAGGTTTTACCCCAAATAAATACCCTTTATAAAAGCCAACAGATTTCTTGTACTTTGCATCAGCACCCTTTTGGCTGACTATTACACTCATGCCAGAAACCTTGACCCTTCTTTCTCTCATGCCCACCTCTAATCCACCTAATGTCTAATAATGTCAGTTTTCTTTCCATATGGATATATATCCAACAATTTCTCATCCTCACCACTACAATCCCAGTCCAAGCCATTATCATTTACTCACATGAATTATTGCAATAGCTTCCTCACTGGTCTTCCTGCTACACCTTAGGCCATTCACAACCATAAAAACCAAAATACCCCTTAAAACCTGTCAGATTATCTCACTATCTGCTCAAAACTCCCAAATTTCTTTCCAGCTCACTCAGAGTAAAAGACAAAATCCTCAATAGCATAAAAGGCAGATCAGGCTCTGGCCCCCTTCTCAACTTCTCTCTCCTCATTGCCTGTTACCACTTGCCCCATTCATTTGCTCACTTATGCTGGACTCTTTGGTTTTACTCAAATATACCATGCATTCTCCTGCCTCAGGACTTTTGCAGTAGTTTTTTCTCTACCTGGAACTTTCTGCCCCAGATACTAGAATAGTCTACTCCATCAATTACTTCTGGTCTCTGCTCAAATATCCCCTATCACCTGGGCCTTCTCTTCCATCTTTTGAAAATATCACACGAAGAGTTGCCACTAACGTGTGTGGTGTCACAGGTGAATATATTTCACAGAGTCCCTATCCACATAAACAATTTGACTCTACCAAAATCAGCATGCCAACACCATTTTAACAGCCGAGTCTCATGCAATCCCATGAAAGAAATATTGCGCTGGCCAGTAGGAATAATCTGCTTGCCAGGTCACCCTCCAGGAACCAGGGCCTGATCGCGAGGCTCTGATATGACATAACAGGTTCAAATCCCAGAACTCCTTGGGGGTATCTAGTCCAACCCAAGCAAGGGGCAGACAGTCAGAGAGCACCCTAAAACAGAGAAATGGGGGAAAAGTCTCTTTTCAGGTTTCAAACATCCTTCCAGAGGGTGACTTAGAGAATTTTAAGGAAGGCACTCTAAAATACAGGGCTTGCTAAGAT
>PVKH010049331.1:0-10120 GCA_004027955.1 Chaetophractus vellerosus | reverse complement strand
GAGCTGGGAAATTCTCTCCGAATGTTGAAATCAGTTCCCTTTTATAAGCAGTCAACTGAATGGATAACAGCATCATCCATTCTTCATCCAATCTTGCTGATTGATGCAGATGCAATTAGCCCCAGGCTTGCTGGACCCAACAGCTGGGCACAATTACCTGGCCGAGTTGACACATTAGCCTAGCCATCACAGAAGGTAAGTGGACATTTTAAGAAACAAAACTAAAGAAGCAAAGTAAAACAAAATACAGTACTCAAAATGCCTTACACAGGACATTTTATAAAGCACCTGGTTTAATTCAAATGAAGTAAAGCCTTAGAATCTAGAGTATCAGAGTAGCAAGGGACCTTTAAAACTCCACCCACATCATCCTACAGATGGGCACATTGACTTCCCCAGAGTCAACAGCAGCTACAGTGTCAGCCAATGTTAGAACTGGGCCTGGGACCTACATCTTCTGACTCCTGGTCCAATTCTGTTTCCAGGTATGATGCTACTGAAGCTTCAGCCTCCTAAATGACCTTTCACAGGGCAAATGACACATGTCAAAACAGCGAATTATTATGAAAAGTGGCTTTTAGTAATGCATTCATACAACACCTACAAAAAAAAGCTCTTTTTAAAAAAAAATAGCATGAAAATCTTCCCTTTCTCCCTATCCCCATTTCTACTCTCCATAGGTAACACTTTTTATTTGTTTCTTATATGTTCTTCCAGGGATATTTTGTGGATATACAAATAAATTGATGACACCTTCACCTCCTATTTTCAACATGTCGTAGTGTACTATACATTTTGCTTTGCAGCTTGCTTTTTTTCACTCAAGTATTTATCTTGGAAAACTTTCATATGGGTATGTAGCATATCTTCAATCATTTTTACAGCTGAAAAGTATTCCATTGTATGATTTAAACCATAATTTATATATCTGGTCCTCTAGTGATGGCCATTTAGATGGTTCTCAATATTTTGCTCTTATAAGCACTGTTGTGATAAATAACTTTATACATATGGCATCTCATGTAATTGTCATTATGTATATAGTATAAATTCCACAGAAGTGAAATAGCAGACTCTTGAGGCTATGTGCATTTGTCATTTTGATAGATGTTGCTAAATTGTCCTCCATCATAGTTGTGTCAATCGATACTCCTACAACATTTGAGCGTGCCCTTCTCCATGTCTTTCCCAATAGACCCTGTTATGAATTTTTGTATCTTTGCATACTTGATATAAATAAACTTGTTTCTCAAGGCATTTTTTCAAATTCAAACTTTGTATCAGTATAAAAATTAATCACTGAATACCCCTTCCCCATTTCTTCTGAATCCTGCTTCTAGAATAACTTTTTTTTATTGCTTTGATGCTAGCGAGATCATCAGCTATATTTGCACCTCTTTTTTTCCACTCAAAATACATCATTGACATCATTCAGAACATATAAATCTGCCTTATTCATTCATTCATTCATTCATTCATTCAACAGATATTTCCTGACCGTTTATCAGATTTTAGGACCTGGAGATAAAGCAGCACGCTGGAAGGACACACTACCAGTTTACTTCTAGTTGAGAAAGTGCTTCAAAATAGACAAACAAACAATATAATTTCAGAGAGTTTTAAGTGCTTTGAAGAGTAACACAGGGTGATGTGGAGAGGGCTGGGGTCAGTGGAGAATCTGTCCTCCTTCCTGGACAAGATCTTTAGGAGCAAACAGGATGACGTATATAGTGAGCCAAGTGCTCTCACAAACTTACTATTAATAGTAGTACTTTTTTATTTAGCATTTTTGGCCTAGGCTGACTTGTTGCTTTGGTATTATGTAGACAGAACTTTAAGATCACCTTTAAGGCTGCTCCAGTAATGCTTGGCTAGAGACAGAAAAATCCATTCCAGTTCCCCTAATGGGCTGGTGCTAAAAACACCAATGCCAGTCTAGCTCCTGAGGACATGAGCCAGAATTCAGTTAAGAGTAAATTATCTCCTCCCTTTTACCAAGCACTCAATAAACAGCTCATTGTTTATTGCAGGTTTAGAAAATCGCACATGGATTTGAAATCTAGCCCAGTTTGCATCACATGAATTAAGTAGTGGAAAGAGCACTGCTCAATGAAGCAGGGAGCTCTGTTTCTTATTCTACTTCTTGCTATATGTGTGACTCTGGACAAGGCTTGGTGGAAGACTTGAAGACTTCCTGACTGGTAGCTTTATTAGAAGCATAAGTCAGCTTGCTGCAGTTCTGACTCTGACATTGGCTGTGGGTCATGGTTCCCCTTTTGGAAATTACCCTGGCCCCCACCTTGGACTTTAGTTCAGGTATATGTCTTGTCTCTTTCTGTCTAAGTCCCAGCTTCTCCAAGACAGGGATCATGCTTAGCTTCCACCTCTCTCTCTGTGGTTCTGGTCTCTAAACTCCTCCTAGCACACTAGCAGGTCCTGTAACTTGCTCTAGACCTCTTAAGAGCTTCTTCCAGCCTGCTTTGGCATCAGCCCACTGCCAGCTACCAAGTATCCAGTTCTCAAGTCCATCATCCATGTCTCAAGACCTGGGGAAGGCCTGTCTCCATCTGATTTTGATGACCTTCATCAGACTACTCTCTCTGGCTAACACTGTCTCTTTATTTCCCTGGGCACCACTTTCTGTCTGTGAGGGTGTCTTTCTGTCACATGTAGCTGACCTGCTCCTCCTCCTCCTGACCTGGAGGCATATCTAGTTTCTACCTTCCCTCGCTCTGGCTTATACCAGGCCCAGGGTCAGGCTGCATTGGACCAGTGGCTTCCAACTTATTTTAGCAGTGCAACTTATTTTATACATGAACTTTTTTTTTTTTATTTTTTTTTATTTTTTTTTAAAGATTTATTTATTTTATTACATATCTCCCCTTCCCCCCCGTTGTGGCGACGCGCCGAGACTTGGTCACTGCGCAGGCGCGGCTTTCCCCGCTTGTGGGCGGCTTCTGCTTCCATCACGGCCGGCTCCAGTTCACGGGTGGCTGGCTGTGCTCGATTTGCAGGCGACCTGCCCTGCCCGTGGTGGCTTTTTGCCTGTCCGTGGCAGCTTTTTGCCCTGCCCATGGCGGCTCCGGCCCGCCCATGGCGGCTTCCATTCTCAAGGCGGTCTGCCCGCTAGGAGAGGTCCCCGGGAACCGAACCCAGGGCCTCCCATGTGGTTTCCCAGCGAGCTCTTTATCCACTGAGCTATCTAGCCGGGCCCATACATGAACTTTTAAGGGAAATCCCCAAGCAGAAAAATAGCAAAAAATAGCTTACTTAGGCTATTTAAATCTTCCTTAAGAGAAACCCATCATTGTTTGCTGAACCCAATAAGTATCACAGAACCTTAGGATTCCTTGAAATTTAGCTCAAAGCTCTGAACTAGGTGATCTGGTTATCCTCTCCTCTTTTCTAAACAGCCCAGAAAGGCGGTTTGCCAAGGTCACACACTCAGCTAGTGGCAGAAATCCGTCCCTTAGCACATGTTGCCTCCAAATAGAAAGTAAGCTCCTTGAGGGGGTAGAGATTTCCCTTGCCCCGTGTGACTCCTTTATCAGTGTATGGGTCAATGCCTGGCACATAGTAGGTGCTCCATCAACAGTGATGAATGAATGAATGAATGAGTCTTCTGGACCCTGACTTAATAACAGTCAACATATGTTTATTGAGGACCTGTTGTATGCCTGGCTCTCTGCCCTAGGCTCTGGAAATGGAGCAGTAAATAAAGCTGGCCAATGTGGTTCCTTCCCTTACGGACTCTAGAGAGTTTACTGTTTTTGTAAATTAAGCTTTATTGAAACATCCATTTGCTTAGGTATTGGCTGTGACTGCTTTCTTGCTACAACGGCAGAGTTGAATAGTGGTGACAGTGACTGTATGGCCCACCAGCCTAAAAGATTTACTATCTGGTCTTTTACAGAAGAAGTGTGCTGACTCCTGGAGTATAGGAACCACGGTGACAAAGGGACAAGAACCTGGTGGGCCTCTGAGCCACCTGCTGGGGTGAGGTGGTAGGGGTGATGGAGGTAGGTCCTGGGCCTCCAGGTTACCATCTCCTCCTAATAACTTCTCTTGCCTCCTCTGAGGACTGGGCTCCGACATCTTGGCTAAGGCTGCGGCCAAGGCCTGCCTGACAGAAGGCAGTGACCTCAGCAGCTCAGCAGTGAGCCCTGCCAGGCTCTGTCTCACCTACCGAGAGAGCATCTCTGCCTAGAGCCATGGGTTGGGCAGGGACGGGCCAGGTACTGAGTGTCCACCCAGCAGCTGCCTTCACTCTGTTTCCTAAATGCTCCCCACACTTCAGCCTCTGCGCCTCTGCTTGAGCTGTTCTTTCTTCCCAGGGTGGATGTCTTCACTTACTGCCTGTCAAAATCACCCTTCAAGGTGAAGATTAAAGGCTGCCTCCTTCAGGGAGCCTGCTCTGATTACCACCCCCACCTCCTCAGCGGGAAGGAAGTGATACTCCCTCTTCTGGCTTCACGTAGTCTCTCCTCTTGTTGCAGCAACAGAAGCAAATTATGGGTTCCTTGGGCTGAGTTAGATCTTTCATTCATCCCACAAATATTTATGGAACACCTTCTATGCTCCAGGAATGGTACACAAGGTCACAAAGTTTACATTTGGATAGGAAAATAAGGGAAAAAAATAACAATAAATAAGAAAATGTATGTGTGTATCTATTGCAGGTGATGTGCCACACTGATGAAGGACGTATATGTGGGAGGTTGTGGGAGGTGTGAGAGGTGGGGCATATGGTTACCCCTAAAATTTCTGTGTAACATTTATGTAACCGATGTATCCTAAAAAAATTGATTAAAAATTAAAAAATAAAAAATAAAATAAAATGACTAAAAAAATAAGCAAATATAGAAACGAAATATTTCCAGTTTGCTGAAGGATAAGAACAAAAGAAAACACACGTCGCCTGATGTATCGGTGATATACGGAGGCGGGTGGCAGGGGGAGGGACTGCTGTAAATGCCGGGTGCTGCGGAGCCCGCAACAACAAAAGTGCGGGGAGCCCGGCCTCCTCCCACCTCGCCTCCTCCCCGCGGGTCCGCCTCCCTGCGCCCCGCCGCCCGCGGGGGTGTCTTACAAACAGACCCGAGCGCGCACAGGCGCGCGGCCTCCCCCTACGCGGCTGGAAGTGCCCACTGTCCTTCTGCCAGCATGGCTACGTCCTCACCGTGCTGCCAGCTGCTGAGTGACTGTGAACAGCCAGGTACCACAAAGCAAATACGCTGAGCTGCTGGCCCTCTGAAAGAGTTGGGAAAAGAGATCAGACCCATCTAACGCAGGGAGCAGGAGTGCAAGATGAGGCGTCATTGACGCTGGAGGAGTTGGGGAGTGCTTGGCTGAAACAGAACTGAATGCCAGATCCTAGCCGCAGTGTCAGCTCGGAGGGCTTTCCATCATTTTACATGAGAAGTTACAGTTCAGCTCCCCTGTTGAGGTGCAGCTCTTGGTTTCAAATGTTAACAGTTTGTTTTCATTTCGCCCTGTTTCTCTCTTATGGTTCACAAGACTCTCAACCTACGGACTTTAAGATTGAGAAAAGATTTTGCAGACGATTAGGATTTGAGTTTTAAATAGTTAGGAAGTACCCAGCTCTTTTTTTTTATTTCCTCCTTAAGCATTGATAAAAAATAATACATGGAAAAATTACCTACATTACATCAAGCTGTAGTTTGCCTCCAGGAGACCAGTACCTCACTTTAATCTTCTCTTTTGAATACATTTATGTTACCTAAATAGTTCTTTGTTCCTTTTCATAAGCTAATATAGCACTAAGGATTCTGTTTTTTAGTAAATACAGATGGCATGCTTTACTTAGTAGCCGGTCCCAGCTTGGCATACAGGGCAGATTCTGCTTAATATAACTTCTTTTTTCCTAAACATTTACATGACTATTAGAGCTTTGAAGTCAATTACAAGGTGCACAAATGATAAATACAGAAAAGCAACCTATCAAAACTAACAAGGACCCCCCCAAAATTTTCATGCTGAGACTGTAGGTAGATTTCAGTTTTATGTATCCTGCAAGTTGACCAAAATGTCTGGGAAAAAAATGACTAAAACTGTTTGCATCTTTGTATGTATTTATTACTCGATGTAATAAAGCTTATTTTCATTAACAGAAAAAAAAGAAAAAGAAAACACATGATAGAGTTTTGGGGTGAGGTGTGGGTATACCAGGTTAGACAGGGCAGTCAGGGATGGCCTCGCTGAGAAGGTGAAATAGGAGCTGAGGTATGAATGATGAGAAGCAGCCAGCCATGGGAAGAGCTGGAGGAAGGGCATTCCAGGTTGAAGGGAGAGCAGGTGCCAAGACCCTGAGGCAGGAAAAAGTTTGGTGTGTTTCAGAAACAGGAAAAGGGATGATGTGGAGAGGAGTGTTAAGAAGAGGTCAGGAAGGCAGGCAGGGGACTGGTCAGGTAGGGCTCTGCTGGCCACGGCGAGTGGGGTGGAGTTTCGTGTATATAGGAAGCTTCTGACAGTTTTGTGCAAGGGAACAATGAGAACTGACTGATGTCCATTCATTCATTCATGATGACATCTTCCTCTTTTGTGCAAGACACTGAGCTAGGTGCTGAGAACCTAAGGCTAGAGATGCAGACTCTCAGGTCCCATCCCAGACCACCTGAATTTTAACAAAATCCTGGCTGATGCATATTCACATTAGAGTTTGAGAAGGTCTAGCCTAGAAGTAATCAAATGATGGAGTAATGGACTCTCATTAACCAAACTGAGAAGAGAGTGCCGAGTCTGATGCCAGTGAGGAGTTCATGACACCTTACATGGGTGCTTCTCACAGCTCTCACGTGCATGCATGCCTCCTAGGAATCTTGTAAAAATGCAGATTCTGACTTAATAAGGTTGGATGGGGCTCCAAGTCTTGCATTTCTAACCAGCTCCAGGGTGATGCTCATTTGCTGATCGAAGGAGTGAAACCTGACATGACCCACATCCCCATTAGCCGCCCAGCTGTCATGATGACTCTGTTGTGAGATGTTTATTCATATTATATGGGTCAAGAAACAGAGACTTAAAGAGATCAAATTTGAGCGGCATGACCTTGGGGAGGCATCTGGGTTTATTTTCCTTATCTGTGAGATGGCCGTGATGGTACGCCTGCCTTAGAGAGCTGCTTGGGAGAGTGAATGGAATGAAGCATGTCGTGTGCTGAGCACAGTGCCTGGCATACAGTGAGGCCTCAACACTTAGGAACTTTTGCATTACCTGGGGCTTGAGTCCAGGCTTTCTGACTCCAAGGCTGGGGCGCACTCCACCAGGATAGTAGAAACTAGGGGCTGCTCAGTTGGAAGATGAGGCTAGGGATTAAAATATTTAGCAATATTTGAATGTGAGTAGAGTTCCACATATATGTGATAGGTTCTCTTCTCCACTCTGAGGGTATTTGTACACTTGGAGTTGGTTGCTCCTCAGAGCATCCCTGTCCCCAGACCATGCTGAGGACACATCTTTTGGTCACTTCTTTTTTCCCCTCTAGACCCAATGCTTACACTGCCTGTCTGTCCTGACAACAACCATGACCTCGGACCTGTCAGAGTTCAATTGCAAAGATCACAGCACCCTGTCCTATTCCAGGCTTCTAAGGCAGACGGCCCATCCCCAGTTGGCCTCAGGCAGCACATCGGTGGTGAACTGGATTTGCAAGTCTCTGTTGCCATCTCCATTTAACAAAGAGACTACCTCCAAGAGCAGGTCATGCCTGCACTTACCTTCCTCTCAGCTTCACTTTTAGATACTGACATTTCTGAAAGTGCTCTGAACCTTAGGGATATACTCAGGTTGTAGTTGCTTAATGAAAAGAATCTGTACAGCATGTAATAACTTACAAAGCACTTAATTTTATTTCATGACCTTGAAAAGGACATAGAAGGATATTATCCAGTTTGCAAATGGGAAAATTAAAGAGGTTAAGTAACTTGCCCTCTATCACTCATGTAGTAACTGCCTTCCAACTCTAAGCTAATCTATTCACTAATAATTATTGAGTAGCCAGTAGGAGCAGGCACTGTGCTGGACCCTGAGACTAACAGTAGATGCGTCTTTGCCTTCATAGAGCTCACATTCTCCATGAATAAATGCAACTCTGCCCAGTGATGAGAGCCATGAAAGAGAGGTACATGTTGTTGTAAGAATCTAATAGAGGGGATTTGACATCAAAGGGAAGGCATCCCTAAAGATGTGACCGCTAAGCTGAGGTTTGAAACATGAAAGACAGGGACCTGGTAATGATTTTTGTCTTTGACCTAAGAGTACTGTCTAATCACTGATGGGTTTAAGGAGGGAGTTTTATGGTCAGATGTATGTTTTGCATAGAAATTCCATTAGTGCTAGTCCTGCTCTGCCTTTTATCTTTGCCTCATTCTCCTGCTTCCCTGGGAAATCCTTGAGGATAGAGATCAGGTCTTTAGTGGAGGAGACCAAAGAGATTAAACTTGAGCTGGATCACTCAGAGAAGATCATGGCCACACATGTTATCCTTGGTGAATGTCTGTAGAACCTAGGCAGTGAGGCACTGAAGGCAAAATACCAACTTTCTAAACCGATGGGACCATGGATGACTTACATTCTGGCACCTGAACCTATGCCTGAAAACAGGGCCAGCAAAGAGTCTGGGATGCTCAGTCCTGGCCACTCTTGAATGCAATCAGGAGGCCCTCTCCAGTTCCAGGGAATGGAAGGCAGGGTGGCAGAGGCTCTGGCGTCTGGCTGCCTCAGTTCAAGTCCCAGCTCTGCCACTTAGCAGACTCTAGGATAATTGCACTTTCTCTTTTCATCTGGGTTTCCTCAGCTGGCAAGTGGAGAAGATTAGATCTCTTCTAAGGTTGCTGAACAAGATGACGCCTGTGAAGTGCTTGCCCCAGTGCTGGAAGGGTGAGGATTTAGTACGTGGTAGTGAGAATATTGTCAAAAGGATGCTGGCATAGAGCCTGGGCGGTTCCACTGTGTGAATTCTGATTATCTGACTTGTGAAGGTGGCAGACCCCTTGTATGATCTGCTTAGTGACCTCCTTCAGGTTTAGGGGATGAGTGACCCTGTCACTGCCCTGCAAGAAAAATGGAAATTCCTGAGCTGGGCATCCAAAGATTATCACTATGAGGACCCTACTAACTTTTCTTGCCTCCTCTGGGTCCTTCCACCCTCCTGCCATGGCCTGCTCACTGTTCCCCGAACACTTCAGTCCTTTATATGTAACATATTCACCTGCTTAAGTGCTCACTGGAAAACATCCTCCTGAATCCTTTCCTGATTCCCCGTATAGAATATTCATTCACTCGTTCATCAAGTATTTGTTGCTGGCATCTAATACGTGGCAAGTCTGTTCTAGGCATTGAGGTTATAGAAATGAACCCTCAAAGTCCCTGCCTTTGTGGGTATTACATTTGGTTTGGAGAAACAGACAATATGCATTATACAAATAAACAAGGTAAGGTCAAAATAGTGAAAAATGCTTCTAGGGGATAAAAACGGTAATGTGATGGAGGCTGATGGGGGTGACTGTGGGGAGGCCAGCAGAGAAAATCAGGCCGTTGGGGAAGACCTCTCTGAGCAGGGAGTATAGTTGAGGGCTGACTGATGAGAAGGAGTTGGTCTAGTGAAGAGATGGTGCATTAGTCAGGGTTTTCCAGGGAAAGAACCAACAGGGGTTATCTGCAAATATTAGGATATTTTATAAGACTGCCGCATACAACTGTGGGGATGCACGAGTCCATATTCCTCAGGGCAGGCTGCAAGCTGGGAGCTCCGATGAAGGAGATCCCCAGGAGGAGCTGACTGGCTGAAGTAGAGATGGAAATTCTTTCTTCCGACGCTGAAATCACCACTTCTCCTTTTAAGGCTTTCAACTGATTGGGTGAGACATCTCTCACTGCTGAAGGCAGTCCCCTCAGTTGATTGTAGATGTCATCAGCCACAGATGAAATCAACTCACTAGGGATTTAAGTCCACGAAATGTCCTCACAGCACCAATCAGGCCAGTGCTTTCTTGACCAAACAACTGGGCATCATCACCTGGCCAAGTTGACACGTGGGCCGAACCGTCACAGATGGGGGAAAGTCATGGCAGGCAGAAGAGACAGAGAGCAGACAGGAGCT
>PVKH010049330.1:0-10108 GCA_004027955.1 Chaetophractus vellerosus | reverse complement strand
AGTGTGTCCAGCTCAGCTATGGCATCATCGAAGGCTTGTTTGGCTAAGAGGCAGGCCTGCTCAGGTGCATTCTGGATCTCATAGTAGAACACAGAGAAGTTGAGGGCCAGACCCAGCCGAATGGGATGTGTTGGCTGCATGTGCTCTTTGCTGATTTCAAAGGCTTCCTTGTAAGCGGCCTCAGAAGCTTCAACCACACTGTTTTTCTTCTCCCCGGAAGCTACCTCTGCCAAGTAGCGGTAGTAATCGCCTTTCATTTTCAGGTAAAACACCTTGCTCTCATATTGGAAATCATTGCAGTTCTTGATGAGGAACTTGTCAAGCAGAGCCAGGACATCATTGCAAACTGTCTCCAACTCCTTCTCAATCTTCTCCCGGTAAGCTTTAACCTTCTCCAATTTCTTTTCATTTCCATCAGCCATGGTTTTCTGCTCAATGCTGCTGATCACCCTCCAGGAAGATCGCCTGGCACCAACCACATTCTTGTAGGCAACAGAGAGGAGATTGCGATCTTCATTGGAGAGAGGTTCATTGAGCTCTGTCACCTGGAAAACCCCAAAAAAGATAAACATTGAAAGCCAAGTCTGAAAATCTTGGAAAGAAACCTTCTTTTCAACCAAATCAACGCTTCTCAAAAATAGGATTATGGGAAAGGCAATCTGGGGAATAAAAGCCAGACATGGATCCCATCTGAAGGAAGACTGTAGTCTAGTAGAAGAGATAAATACTTGAAATTCAAAATAGGAAGTGATAAGGGCCTTGAAAAATTCCTAATTCAAAAATGCAAATACATATGGGCCTTCATCTTGGTAGAAGCATGCGTAAAAGGATAATCACAGAAAAAAGGTTATGAGGTGGCGGTATGGAAAGGTAGGGAGATTCAGCTATTATGCAAAAGATACTCTGAAAAATAAGAACATGCAATTCCTTTGCCAGATGTTCAAAGATGACAGATTGGAGATTTGTCCCAGATCCTACTCCCAGTTTTATACTCTGGAGAGGCCCAATCACACCTCTAATACATGCTAATAGATGAAAGTCATGGATGAGATCAAGCACCACACAGCTCTCATGATTACACATGGAACCCCACTGATAATCCCAGCCCTCCCCCACCAAGCCAAAACGGAGAACAATGCATTGGCGACATTAAAGTGCACTCAGCCTCGCTGAAAGAAAGCACAGCTATTCAGCGGTAAGTTTTACTCCGACCTACCTAACAGGAAACCCTGACTGACCAAAGATGGAAGCACCAATTATTTTAAGTGGAAAGGTTAAATTCCATCTGAGTGGTAACTTCCTCTAGTTTTGAATGATGCCACTACTTCCAAGTGAACAAGCTATCAATGAGTAGAAAGAGTACTGGACCAAGAATCAGAAAACTTTAAGTCTGGGCCCCATCAAAGCCATTTACTTGCTAAATTGACCTGTTGGGCACTTCACAAGCTCTAACAAAAAGCTTGTTTTCTATAATGTAAGGGGATTCCTCAAGTAAATGACCTACCTGTAAAGGGCTTCAATTTAAAAGAAAAAAAATTAAGAAAGCAAAACACTTAGGAAACCATAAAGCACTAAACAAACTATAAGGACAGAACCTATTTAAATGGAAGTAAAAAGCACACTTTCAATGGAGAAAGTTATTCACAGAATATTCAAACAGGTATGTTTAAAATGAAAAAAGACTGAGCAATGAAGAATCAAATCATAAAAAAAAAATAAATGACTGGTTTAATTGGGGAATAGTGATTCAAAAACAAACAAATGTAATCATTATTAGATGTAAAATTAGAAAACGGTGCCATGTTGTTTTATTGCAGATGAAACAAGCAACCAGCGTGCCCAACCCCATTCAAAATCAAGATACCAGTTTCCCCTTCTAATCTCCCCATTTCCCCTTCCTCAGGACCCCTGATCTCCTGCTGCAAATCTCTAACCCAGGATTATGTCTCTCCTCTTTTGTCTACTCAATCAATTCAATCTCACTTCTTCAGATGGCTGCAAGCCACCCCTCACACCACATCCCAGGAGGGTTGCCTCCACTCCAGTCAAGCCAAGGTCCTCATGACTCCTCAAACACACATTTGTCTCCCTACTTCAGAGATCTACTCCAGCATGGGGCAATTTTCTCTACTAAAATCCAAGCTTCCTTCAAATCCAGCTTAGTATATCTAACCCCAGCAGTTTTGTCCAGTGAGTGCTTTTAAACAGTCACATATTTTACATTTGCTTATTGAGACTATAAAGACTTTTAGATATTTGTTTGATGGTTTTAGTCTCTTAAGGAAGCAATCCTTATAAATCAAAATTCCATTTCAAATACTCTGTCAAATCTTGAATGTTCAAATCCTCTAGAATGACTCACTTTTCTAAGGCAATACTCAATAAAATAAAGCATGTAACAAGAACAGAATTTAGAGAGCTCCTTAGATCTTGCAGTAATTAAATCGAACTAAGGCCACCTGAGGTTAAAACTGCACCTACCATCCATAAGGAGTCACAGTATACTTCATATGCTGTGACTGATAAAGATGCTTTTGTCAGCCTGTTGCAAAGACATACCAGGGTTAACATTCCTGAGTACAAAACAGAGTGCCTATTTGAAATTCATTTCTATATCCTGAAGTGTGCTTGTAAAAAGGGAACCTAAAATAGCTAGAACCTGAGCTACCTGTCTGACCTAGAGCAAAGCAGGATCTTTCTGGGCATCAAATGTAAAAAGAGGGTTAGCCCAAATGGCCTCCAAGGCCTCTTTCAGTTCCCAAATTCTATGATTCCATTTTTCTTGAGCTCAAAGTTGGTACTATTGACTTAAATGATGCTTGAGGTGTATCTGTGGGTTTCAGGAATTCACATAGCTTACTCTTTCTCTATCAGGGAAGAAACTGCCAAAAAAGGCCACTGGGCAATATTCATAATGACACCTTCAGAAAAAAATCGTTTACTAGGAATATTAGTGTTTATATAACAATCATCTGGTCGCCTGCCAGTCTGAATGAATCACTATCAGCATCAGCTGAGGGTGACTAACGTAACTAAGTAAGTAAACATTACTCCCGGAATCCCAACCAGGGCCTAACTAGGAAATTATTGGATGTTTAAATATCGTAATTTTCAATACTCCTGGGTTACAACTCAGCAAAAGGAAACTTACGGAATTAAGATAGTTTACTTTATCAGGTAACTGAAAACTGGGAGTATTCCCTAACTTAGAAAATCATAGACCTAAGTGAAAGCAGATGGTCTATTAAAGAAAAAAAAGAAAAAAAAAAAAACTGCAGCCAGTTTTGACTGCTGATACTTATTGAGAATTAGCCTCCAGTACTCAGTACCGATTCCCAACACTTCAAATGCCAAAATGCTGGAGCTGGGAGAACTAAAAAGTTCAGTCATATACCGAAGAAGCAAACACTGAGAGGCAATACAGTGTAATGGAAAGGGAAATAATACAGTACTAGTCCTAAATATGCTACATACTAAACCAGCTAATCCTCAGCAGATAGTATGGAAATGAGAATTCTTGCACCTCTGCAATCCTAAATTCCCAAACAGTTTCTAATTAGGAACATGAAGCAAAGATAAAACATAATTTTGTAGACAGACAAGACCTCAACAATGATTAGAAGATGAGAACTAGGTAATGGCTTGCCATCTTCTTTCCACTCTATCAGCAGCATTACAACACACTCATTTCCACCATACATCAGCTGCCCTGAGCACAGCCACTCCTGGGCACTCAGTCTTCATGAGGCTACAACCCACTTCTAAGAGGTACCCCCCACCTCTCTCTACCTTCTAGCTCTCCTGCCCACCTCCCCACCCGATTTTAAACCCACTCATACCCTTCCTGAAGGGGTGATTGGCTCCTCCCATTTGCTAAAGTCCCTTGTTTGCATTTTAAGGACTACTGGACTCCATGCCAACCACTTTACCCAGTCTTCACTGAACCAATTCCCAAATCTGGAGGGCTCGAATCACCCACCACTTCTGCTCTAGGACTACAGAGCATTACTAAAAGTCATAAATAACCAAGCCTATTATTTGCCTTAGGAATTCATCTTCCTAAGACACCATCCACTTACTCAAAAATCCTAACGGCCTCCTCACTCACAAGGCAATAAACTGTTTGTGAGCAAAAATAGATCCACTGCCAAAAATAGCACAAGAACTATTTGGGAAAACTTACTCTCCCATCCTTTATACTTGTACCCAAACACTACCTACTATCCTACTTTGGATGTAAGAATTTATAACAGAGGGAAATGACCACATCATAAAATCTTCCTGTCTGTTTGGCAGAAACCATTATATGTAAAGAGAAAGCTTTAGGAATGAAAGCATTTTTGCCTCTTTCCCAAATTGTAAAGCCCTGAAACAAGGATCCTGCCATGCACTGAGCTGGCAAAGCACCCACCACAAGCCTGGAACCAGGAAAGACCATTCCCACTCCTTACTGGTCACTGTGCAAAGAAACACTCCCCCAAGCCAGTGCCAGGCTGAGCCCCTACCCTCACCACAGCCAGGCTGCTGTTCTTTTAGGCCACAAGACAGGCTCCAATCCAAGTTCAGAGCAGACAGGCTTAGGCAATTAATACCCATTCTAAGCTTAAGGTTAGCAAATAAAATAACTACCCTTATATCATTAAGAGAGGTCCTTTGTCCTGGTTTGACGCAATTGTGCATTTTTACAAGGATTAGCAGGGATGAAAAACAACCCCATCTGAATGGCATTACTGCCTGCTACTATCCCTGGAGGCAAAAAGATTGAAAGCTTCAGAAACCATGCCAGGTTCCCATCACAGCGAAGTGCCAACACCCACCACCAAAGAAGGGAATGACACAGCAGCGAGTAGGAGAAGCCCCAAAACTTCTGCAGGGCAGGAGATAGGCTTATCCATTCAGTCTAGGAGGAATTCTACCAGCAACCTAGACACTGAAGTGTTGGCTTACACAGGCTTATAAAATATACTAAAGGCAATATGGTGCCAAAGATATAAAACAAATTCTTAAAATACGAGTATAATTTAACATAGTCCTGCACTTCTTAATTCATAGGAGGGTCTCAAAATCAATTAATACTTTGCTTTTTAAGCTAAAAAATCTCCTGGTCTTCAGAACAAGCAAAACCCAGACTTACAAGTTTGCCTTTTATGCTTTTCCACTATAGCTAAGATCTGTAAGTGGTAGATTCTGTTTTTAATCAAACTTGGCAAAAATGACTTTCACCCAATAGATGAAATTATTTTAATAAGCCCACCTGTGTAAAGCACTTGGAGTTTAGTCACCGATGACAATGGCCAACATACAGAAATGTTTACTAGAAATACTCTCCCTTAGCCTCATTGGGCAGTATCATACAGTGGTTAGTGAGCTCTCTAAATTCACGAGTTCAAATCGTGGCCTCATAACTTACTAGTTATTGGACCATGATGAAGTTAACTACTTTAAGCCACATTTCCCTCATTTTCAAATGTATCTAGTATCATATCTAATAGTTCCAACGTCTAGAGTTGTTATTAAGGCCAAGTGCTGAGTGAGAGGGAGCAGTTGAGGGAATGCGGGAAGCAGTAAAGCACCTGCTTCCCACATTCCCACATGGGAAGTTCCAGATTGATTCCCCGTGCCTCCTTAAAAAAAAAAAAAAAGGCAGTCAGACATGGGAACTAACTCAGGGGAGCCAATGTGGTTCAGTGGTTGGGCACCAGGATCCCCCATGCGAGGCCCAGGGCTTGATCCCTGGCCTGGTACCTCAAAAAAAAAAAAAAAAGACTAAGGGAGAATGTACACCTGGAATAACAGCTACCATGTACTGAGTGCCTAAGTAAAATGATAGAGAAATCCCATTAACTTGATAAACTGTAACATGGAAAACACATTTGGGGGTACCCCTTCCTGAACCACATTTCTGGTTAGGTATGACATTGCAGTATACCGCTAATATAAAATCCCAAAGACCAGAAACACATATTTGGTTTATTTAAGGGAAAAGAGCTGGGGTCCTGGACTGACAGCTCTTCTAGGGCTAATTCAAGAAACCTCGAACCCAGATAGGCCACAACTACCCATTTTAATGCAGCGCAGCTCTGGGAACTACCACCTGAAGTGCTTTTTAATTCTGACTATATTGCAGAAAGAAGCCAGAGCCTTCTTCCCTCCTCAGCCAATATATGACAAAGTGAGAAAAAGTGAAAATTACATTTCAAATTACCCATTGGTGGAAAACAGGGCTCACTAGCTCTTTAATATACTTCAAAGTGGCTTTAAGATTTCATCCTAACTCCCATTTTGGTACTCCTCAAAATTATCCTTAGTTTTAATATCCAGACCACGTATTGTCTTGCTTGGGGCTACTCAGCCCATGCTCTCCTTTTACACACCACCTGCTCATCTCTCCACTTTCCGTAATCTCACAGCTGTTGGAATAAGAGCCTTTTGCCACTGGTTGGGCTAAGTACCTCTTCCTCTCGGACTCCAATTTCCTTAAGCTACAGCTTTGTTTACTGCTCGTAAGACATCTACAGGTATTCTTCAAGTCCTTCAGACATATTTTCTGTCCTTTAGCAACATTGTAACTACTTGTAAACATTTTAAGTGTTAAAACAACCCATGCTATCTCAAATAACTTTTGTTTTATAACTTCACAATTA
Source organism: Chaetophractus vellerosus (assembly GCA_004027955.1). NCBI lineage: Eukaryota > Metazoa > Chordata > Mammalia > Cingulata > Chlamyphoridae > Chaetophractus > Chaetophractus vellerosus. The sequence continues at coordinate 3,464 of PVKH010049330.1, read as the reverse complement.
ACCCCCAGGTAAGTTTTAACATAAAATAGATGACAGGGCAATAAGAGATCTAACTGAATTATTTCTAGCCATGAATATCTGCCAGAAATCTATCTGAAATTAACCCTCTTTCCTTAAATCAATTAGTCTTCTGGACTAACATTTTTGTTGCACTTCATAGACTTATTTCCCACAGTTCTCATAAAATGGTATTATAACCATTTTACAGATTATGAATTGTGTAAGGTGATTCAAAGCCAGGCACAGAAAGGACTTGGGTTCTAGAATCTTCCAGTTTCTTCCCACTATTACACTCTATGTCAAAAAGGACAAAGCTACTAGGTATGAGATGAGGAAAGCTTGAAGATATTCCTTTACTTCAATTCAGAAACATTTCTTGCCTCTTCATATTATGGGGTGTACCAGGGTATTGTAGTTTTCAAATGATTTGAAGCAACACCGTTGTTTCCAATACGCATGACTTTTTTCTTAAAGCTTACCGACACCATCCTCCAGATGACGCTGGTAGCACAGAGAACATCAATTTTTACAAGCAGGCACTATTATTAGGTGACCATTTAAATTACATAGAAAAGTAGAAAATGAGTTAAAGACTAAAGGTTGAAAACTGACTTGTATCACCAACATTCCTACTTTTACACTTCAGAGAAACCAAGGCCAAGAAACCTAAGGTTCAAGTTCAGAGTGGTGGCACCAAAACGTTCCCTCACTCAGATGCCCTGGTCCAGGCCCCTAGAGCAGTCTATTTACCTGCCACCACCCTGAAGAGAACCCACATAAATACAGAGGGTGACTTGAACTCAGACTCAAAAAAGTTCCATTTAAGGTCTATATTAATAAAAAGAGGACAAGCCTTCCCAATGACATTCATCAAGAAGTCAATCTACAAATGCCAACTTAACTAGTAAAACATAAGACCTCTGCCAAGTCCATTCCAATAAATATATTCCATTAATTTAGATGGCAAAAAAATGTTTTTTAATAGAAGAGATATATTAACAAAAAGTTATTTTTACAATAGGAATTACCTTGAGGAAATGGTTTATCACAATTCCACCATGGCATAATTAGAGCTTGACTTGAATTTTCAATGCTAGATGACTTGTCCAACCCATCAGTCATTTCAAATATAGACAATATAGTTTCCCCACAAAGTGAAGGATCCATCTGCTTGCAAAATGCTACCTTAAAAGCCTCAGAGAAAACCTGTGTATAAGCAGCTAGAAGCAGGAAAGCATTTTCCAAACTTGCTTATGAAGACCAGAAAGGCAATTTTTTTTACTGCCCAAACTGAATTGCATTCTGGTAATATCTCTCCATTCTTCCCTTACTTCCCATGTCAAGTTGCCTCTGGTTTCCTACAGCACCAGAATGTACCCTCTAGCCATGTTTCCTTAACTTCAATTCACCTTCCTTCAAGCCCCACCCTGCTTTCTTTCCGACATCTTTATTCCTCAAAGGGCTCCTGACACTGTGGGCCTCAAGACCCACTCATGGGGTGAGCAAGAGGCTCCCTAAAATGTCCCATAGAAAGGCCTCAGCCTGCATAATCCCAGGATCACTCAGTTATCAGGGGAAAAGAGGCTCACTTGAATGTGACTGGCTCTGTGGGTTCACACAGCCAGTCCAGTTTCTGTAAAAAATTGGAAAACTAGTATTGTTTTCTTTAGGAGATAAGGGGGATTGAAGCCAGGACCTTGTACAAGGGAAGCAGGGGCTCAACCCCTGAGCTATACCTGCTCCCTTTTTTATTTTCTCAAAGGCACACCCTCTACCCTCCCACCCCATTACATCAGCTTAAGGCCCCAAACCTAGATTGTTCCCTGGTTTGGATGGAAAAACTCCTATCTAACCCACTACAGCATGCCACCATGCTCATCAGGATCATCAGTGAATCAACAAAGGGGCATTTTGTGTTGTTCTAGGTTTCCAAACAAATCTAGTTAAATGTATAACAAGGATACCACTGCAAAGAACCCTTCTTACCTGGATAATCCTAAAATTGGCTTCCACAATATATTTTATATCCTAATAATACCAAATGCCCTAAAATGAGCTTTTGGAAAGACAATGAAATTGTGAGGACTTGTTTTTCTTAAGAGATGAGTTCAGGCCAGGTAAAGGACAAATAAGCTACAATCCAGGCCGATACAAGGACCCCTAAAAATTGCCAGGAGAACCGGATAAAATGCAGATTTCTGACTCCCACCCCCAGCGTTTGGGAATGTTTAGGTCTAAGGTGGGGCCCACCAGGATCCTCCCAGGTCTCGGGAGGTTGTACACTGAATGAACAGAGCAGGTGGGTGGTGGCAGTTGTGGCTCCACCACTGTGTGACCTTGAGGCGGAGAGAAGTAAGGTTCATTTAAGAGAAAATGTAAAACAACGTGAAGAGACAGGGATAGCGAGAGGACAAGCGGAACTCTCGGCTCAGGAGCGCAGGTGGTGGTGTCTAATCCACGGTCTCTGCTAGGGTGTGGCTGGGCACGACGCCTTCGCCGGAAATCGAGCTGCAAGAATCCATCTGCGAGGGTCTCGGGAATGCAAAGGCACACAGGTTGGTCTCGCCCAGAAGGCACGTCTCATCTTAATCTCGAGGCAGACGGGCGCAGCATCAACCCCGGGGCTACAGTGTGGGGCCCCGGCCGGACCCGCCGCCCTCCCGCCCGCGCCCCTACAGGAAAGGGGTCTCGGAACACAAAGCCAAGGCCGGGGCGTGGGAAGGTGGAACGAGAACAATTCCGGCGAGCAGACAAAAAAAAAAAGAGGAGAATCACACAGACTCCAGGTCGTGGCAGAGAGAACTAGGGGAGCCGGGGCGCCCCCCGCTCTGCGAGTCTTTATTACCAGGTGGAGGGCGGAGGGAGGCGAGGAGGGGGTGAGCCCCCAGGTGCCGGTTGGAAGGGTCTGGAAGGAGGAATGTGGCTCCCGCCCGTTTCCTCGGGCACCCCTCCCCCACCCAGGGCTGCGAGCAGGGATGCGGCGACCCCCGCCCACCCGCCAGCGAGGGGACTCCGCCGCCCGCCCACCCTCGGGGCTGCATTCGCGACCCCCCAGCGGCTCCCTCCCCGGAGACCCCACCCCGGCTCCAGCCTCAGGAAATGGCGGGGCGCCTGGCGGGCGCGGGAAGCGCGGGCTGCGGGGCGCGGCCGCGCCCTGCGGGGTCGCGGGAGGCACCCCGGGCCGAGCGGAAGACCCCAGCCGGCCTTCCCATCCCTCCCCTGCGTCGGGGGGTCCCCGGGCTCTGCCGCGCGGGCCCCCGGCGTCTCACCGCCTTCATGGCGGAGGCCATGTCGTCGTAGCGCTCCGCCTGCTCAGCCAGCCGCGCCCGCTGCAAAAGCTGCTCCCGGTCCCCCATGTCGCCTCGGCTCGGCCTCGCCTCGCGCCCCGCACCGCTCGCCCGCTCGCTCGCCCGCTCCCGGGTCGCCGCGGAGGCCGCCGCCGCGCACGCGCACTGGCTCCCGGC
>PVKH010049329.1:0-10107 GCA_004027955.1 Chaetophractus vellerosus | reverse complement strand
CCTGCCCACGGCGGCTCCGGCCCGCCCATGGCGGCTTGCCATTCTCAAGGCGGTCTGCCCGCTAGGAGAGGTCCCCGGGAACCGAACCCGGGGCCTCCCATGTGGTTTCCCAGCGAGCTCTTTATCCACTGAGCTATCTTAGCCGGGCCCTCATAAATGCTTCTTCATTTGACTCTTGCAACAAACTTATCAGACAAATGTTAATCTCCCTGTTCTCTGTTGCTCATCTCAAAAATGGGGAAGATAAATGACTTACCTAAAATCATTCACCTTATAAATGTAAGATTGTGATTTTATTGGCTCCTGGTACACAGCTGCTTCAAAACTCTCATTTCAACCCTGTAATTCCAGATGACCCAGATTTCCTACATGCAGTATTACATTTCCAAACTTGTGGATGAGTATGTGGCCATGAGCATTGTCTACATTGATAATAATAGTAATTATAGGCACAGACTCATGGTTAGAAAAGATACCCATCAGAAATATGTCATAAATATATATTAGAAAGATAGAACAACAGAGTTCATTGTAGAACTCCTTGACTCCTATGTAAAAAGCAAAGCATTCCATCAGTTCAAACATTTGTACATGAAAGTTATTGTGGTGGGGCAGGTTGGGAAAATGCATGGTATCTATTTCTTACCTTGAAGTAACTGGGTAAGAAAAGTAACCAACAGCTTCAAGGCAAGATATATAATCTACGTCAAAAGGAGACATTCAAAGGAGAGAAAAAACGAGGCAGGCCAAACAAGGATGCTGAGAACTGAGAAAAGGTCATTGAGTTTCAAACCTGGGAGATGACTGGTGACTTTGGAAAGAGAAAGTACAGTAAAATGATTGCAATCGAAGTAGATCATACAGGGTTAATGTGTAAGTGGTTGCACCTGAAAATATGCACCTCCATTCAAAACGAAGTTTAGAATTTATTGCCATTTAGTAAGAAATGACAAGGCTTAGGTAAAACTTTATGAGCTACAAAATTGCAATGTATTAAAAAAATGCTTTCATACCTTCCCTCTTTTCAACCTTGCAGAAAGCAGTTAAATGCTGTATTTTTCCACACTCATGCTTGAGTTTGTTTCTGCTGCCTTTGAACAGGAATTGAAGGATGCTCTAAAAATTCCTCAGCCTGAGCAGCTTTTCCCCAAGATAAGGGGCCTTCCTGTAGCTGACTGCAAAGAGCATTTTCTCAGGGCAACTCCGTGGTGTTAACCAGACCAGGCTGTAGGGAAGTCTTAAAGATCCTGAGACGCAGTTTCTTAACACTATTCTCTTCCTGGCCTGACAGCTAGAAGAGTGTACAGCCCTGAAGCTCTGGGATTGGAAAGGCCCGAGGGCAGCCCTGAGGGAACCAGGAGAGGCTTTGAACCCAGCACTCCCTGCACTTTGTCTCTCTCTTTGCACCTAGCCCACGGCTGGCCTAGATGTTCTCACCAAGGGAAATAAAAACACAGCAGCAACGGCAGCAACCAACTCTGTCTTCTATAGACTGAACAAGGCTTGAATGTCTTATAGATATATAATAATTTATCCCAAAAGGTTCCCCATAAACTATTCACTTGACAACCTGGAAGATTCCATCAGTTATTTCTAGTCATTTGCTACTCATCCTTTAAGGTTCTCTTCAAATCTGTCCTTTATTTTTCTAAGAAGCCTTCCTAACTGTTGCAGTCCACAAACAAAGCTTCTCAAGGATACATGTTTAATTGCACACTGCCTTGATCATTTTCCAAATATTTCCAGTTTGCTCTTTGCCTTGCCATTAAAACCTAAGGGCCCTGAAAATATTGGGAGCAGCCATGTACTATGTGCAAGTATGTTCCAAGTTTTTAATACTGTACCATGTTCTCATAACTGCCTTATGTGACTGGAATTATCATCTCTGTTTTATAGATGCAGAAACTGAAGCTCAGAGGTTCCCCAAGTCCCACAGTGAGAAAATTAAAGAGCCAGGACTTGATGTTATCTATGGAGAAATAGCAGCAAATAAAGAACCTTTGGAAAATAGAGCCATCTAACATGATCAGTAAAGGCAAGGGCTAAATATGCTACTGAGATCAGGAGCTATGTAAAAGATAAGTCCTTCTTTGCTTTGTGCAATCTCTTCAGTATAAAAAATATTTTAAAAAGACATGTGACATATTACAGACACTTCAGACTTCATGATAGCAATAAAACCAAGGTTTGCTGAAACATCTCTACTGTTCCCAGACCAGCACACATAGAGTCTCATGGGAACAGTTACTATATATTCCAGTTTTCCCAACAGCTCAGATTTGTGGCTGTGGGCCTGACATAATTACCTACAGTATGTTCTTTCTCTCCCAAAACATCCCAGTTTGGATAATAATTATATGGTTAGCCTACCATAGGCAATTGTGGCAGTTTGAACTTCTTTTATGAATCCCAAAAAAAGAAAGATTGTTTGTGAACTAAATCCATTTCTGTGGGTGTGAGATCCTTTCAACTGGACTAGTCAGTGAGGCGTGACTCGTTGAGTCTCTGCCCTCTTGCTGGGTTTTATAAAAATGAAGACACAGAAAAAGGGCTCCACTATATTTGATCCAGCCATGTGAGAGAAAGGAGAAGCTCATAGAGCTGAGGCCCAGGGAGAGATAAGCCATATGCCTGAGACCCTGCAGCTGAACTTGGGAAGAAAGCAGAGCAGTTGAGCCTGAGAGAGAAGGCCCAGTAAGAGAGAAGCCCTATGCCTGGTTGCCCACAGCTGAGCTCCAGGAGACAGTACAGCCCAGAGGGGAAGGCAGAGATTGTCCACCATCTTGCTTCAACATGTGGCAGCTGACTTCAGTGAGGAAGCACATCTTATGGTGCCTTGAGTTGGCCTTTTCATGGCCTTGGAACTGTAAGCTTTTGCCCCAAATAATCCACTTTATAAAAGCCAACCCATTTCTGGTACTTTGCATTGGCAGCCCTTTGACAAACTAAAACAGAAATTTTAAGTGCTTTGACTTCTACTCTGAATAAGATGAGAAAACCCTTAGAGAATTTAAAGCAGAGGAATGACATGATCTAACTTACACTTTAAAAGAATCACTCCAGCTATTGGGTTGAGAATAGTTGTTCAGGGTTCAGGCAGGAACACCAGTGGGGAGGCTATCGAAATAATCCAGGGAAGAAAGGAGGGTAGCTTGGACCAGGTAAAGAGAGAAGTAGCAAATTCTGGTTATATTTTGAGAGTTGAACTGATATGATTTGCTGATGGATTGGATGTGGGATGTGAAATAATGAGATAAACTCACCTGTGTTCTAAGTATTTCTATGTGTTCTTCGTGCTTATGTCTGGCCTTGACTTTTTACCTAAAGAAAAAGATAAATTTTGTTTTGCTTTTGCTTTTGAAATAATTTCAAATTTACAGAAAAATTTCAAATTTAGTAATTTGCATCCATAAATCTTTCGCCCATTTTTCCCAAGGATTACTCCAAGGTTTTGGGCCAGAGCACCCAAAAGCTACTAATCTACTTTGCTTGCACAAGAAGATAGTACTTGATACCTTGGGAATACTTTTCCCCAAGTTTGAAAACTCATGAAAACTGGTGATACTTTTTGACCATATCATTCTACACCTAAGAATCTATTCTAAACACACAGTGGTTTAATGGAAACAAAAAGATATGTTTATCAGAATTACAACAGCATTATCTTGAATAGAAGAAAATGTAAATTTTCATTCTTAGGAAACAGGTTTTATAAATTATGGCATAGAAACAAGATTCAAGAAAACAGGACTTCAAAAAACTATATAGAAACAAGGAAAATTATATACACAATGAGTTAAAATATTATACTATGGAGTAAACAGTATATTGATTACAATGTTGTAAAAATGTCTATGTATATAAAAGCTAACATAAAAAGTATTCACTGTGGTTCAGTGGTAGAATAATGGGTCACATAATTGAGAAAATGTTGATTCTTATTTTAGTCTTTTCAATAGAAACAGAAAGAGGAAATGTTTGACTAAGGAAAAGACCTTCTACTTGGATTCAAATTCCTATTTTCCTCCTTTTTTATCTCCTTTTCTTCCTATATTCTAGCCTTCTCAGTTCATAGAATAAGAATGAAAAAATAAACAAGGAAGGGAAGAGGGAGGTAAGACACAAAGGAGAAGAAATACGAACGACTTGGTTTTGCTCTGAAATGTTTCTTATATTCAACCAGGCATATATTTACCTCCATTGTATGATGCTGCCCTCATTCAAGCACTACCCTCCATCCCCTGGACTATGGTAAAACTACCTACTGGATCTCCCTGCTTCTACTCATGAGACCACCTCCCCACATCCTTCTTCAGCACAATAGCTAAAGTTCTTAGTTTGCCAAAGGTCTGTCAATACAACGTACCAGAAATGTGTTGACTTTTATAAAAGGGATTTATTTGGGGAAATAGATTACTGTTCCAAGGCCATGAAAAGTCCAAATCAAGACACAATCACAGATGCTTTCTCACTAAAGTCACCTACTGTTGACTCTGGTGTCCAGCCACATTGTCATCAGATTATATCACCACTCTTACCTTAAAATCCCCAGTAGTTTCCATTTCTAAATTCCTTAGCAGTGCCTAGTGCATCCATTTTCTGGGAGCCACTGGAACCTTTCAGGGGATCCATGAGGTCAAGACTATTCTCTTAGTAACACTAAGACCTTATTTGCCTTTTCACACCCATTTACTCACAGGTGTACCAATTCAATGCAAAAGCAGATATGAGAATCCAGCTGTCTTCTATTAAGACAGTCATTAAAAAAATCTACAAACATCTTTTCACTAAACATTTTAGGTTTTGGAAAATTGAGGTTTTTTTTATTAAAAATAAAATATTGTTCATTTGAAATAAATAAAAAGTAAATGTTTTTTAAATTTCTTGGTTTAATTTCTAATATGGTACATATCAATTCATATTGTTGAATAAAAGTCTGATTTGCATTTTTCCAGCCTTTGCCCATCACCTCCAAAGCAGGCCCTCCTTACCACACACCTGCATTCTCTCAATACCCAACTTAGCTGGCTTCACTAATCCCAATGTCTTATTCTCTAAAAGAGCTTGGTCACTACTTTTGCGGCAACACAATTCTGCACAAGCCTATAATGGTGCCCCATTTCCTATCAAAACAAATTCAGAATCTTTGGCATTGATCCAATTTCCTCCTCTTTTTCCATTCTATTCAGGTCAGCTTCTTTAATCTCCCACAAATAGCTACACTCATTTCCAACTCCCCATTTCAGTTCTCATGGTTTTCTTCCCAGACATTACTCTCCACTTCCCAAAATTGTATCTATCCTTCAACATTCAACTCACATCATCTCTTCTGTTGGTATCATCTAGGATAAGTCAGGCACTGTTGACGTCCCTTTATTCTGTACCAATTTCACACAAAGATTGGAACTCAGTGTCATCTCATGCACTCACTTCTATCATCTGTTAATGTTTTTCTGGAAAACTATTGAGAAGGATTCTGAATCTTATAAAGGAAAGAAATGCCATGATTTATTAGTGATGCCAGCCTAGGAGGAGGGATACGGATTTAGCATTTACTAATGGATTCCCAGGCATCGGTTCCATGTAATCTCGTATGTGTGTAGCCAATATATTCCACCATTCCAATTAACCAGTCCTCTCTTAGTATGGAGACTTGGAGTAACTTGAATCCTGAAGTTAGGAAAAGTTCTAATTTGCTTCTCTAACCTCCTCCTAACATCAAAGCGGAGCCCAGAAGACCACTCTGACCTAGCTTTATTCACCTGCATTTCAGCTCCCTCCTCCCTGACAAATGGAGAAATAGTTTTCAGTTTAATTTCTAATATGGAAAATATCAATTCACATTGTTGAATAAAAGTCTGATTTGCATTTTTCCAGCCTTTTCCCATCACCTCCAAAGCAGGCCCTCCTTACCACACACCTGCATTCTCTCAATATCCAATTTAGCTGGCTTCACTAATCCCAATGTCTTATTCTCTAAAAGAGCTTGGTCACCACTTTTGCCACAGCACAATTCTGCACAAGCCTATAATGGTACCCCATTTCCTATCAAAACAAATTCAGAATCTTTGGCATTGATCCAATTTCCTCCTCTCTTCCATCTATATTTCCTCCTACTCATGTATATCCTGGTTTACCTAGTTTTGTGATCCCAGACACTCACTATTGCCTCGGGATTGTGGCTTCTTCATCTATTAATGGAAGGAGTGGAGGGAGAAATGTGTTTAACATTTCTTCCAGCTTTAAAGTCTGTGATCCATCATCTAAATTGATATTTTAAGTATTGAGTCTGCAAAATGAAATTATTTCAATTCATATTTAATATAGAAAGTGTTCCATGATGATGGACTTGCTTGGATTTTAAACATGTGGAGGAAGCAGTTGGCTATTCTAGAGCATATACTTTAATCAGCCTACCTACCTACACTTTTGGAAAACAGTTTAAAATTGCAGAATTGGAGAAATTGGATTTGATAACAATCCCTACTGCCACTCAATATATTCTTTGCCAGTGCAGAGTGGCTTTTTTAACAATTTTACTGCCTCCTCATTCCAAATGCAATTTCAAAACCAGTAAAGTCAGAGCTTCCAGTGAAGCAGGAGATTTTCTTTATCAAATAACTCAACCTTAAAAGTCTCTTCTCAGTCCTTCATTTGCTCCTGTCATTATCTCTACCTCTGCCTCTGCTTTCTGCAACTGCTTGTAATCAAACCATGATTATATGACTGCCCTTCTCTCTGTCCAAATATTTGAGGCTTCTTCTTTCTCCTTGCCTAAGCACTCAGGACTTATGGCCTCTCCCAATTGTAACAAGTACCTTCCTTAATTAAACAAAACTAGGACCCTCCAACTTTCTCTTTGGAACGTGTCTTAGTTTGCCAGAGCTACTATGCTATAACAAATACCATAAACTGGTATAACTCAACAGAAATTTCTTGGCTCATTGTTTGGGAAGCTAGAAGTCCAAAATCAGTGCGTTGGTAAGGACATGCTTTCTTCCAGAGTTCATAGTGTTCTGGTGAGGGCAGTCCTCCATCACATGGCTGTCTGTCTTCTATCCTCTTTGACTTCTTCCTGGGGCTTCCTCTGATTTCTGGCCTCTTTAATAAGGCCTGTAGTAATATGGATTAAGGCCTACCCTGATTCAGTTTGACCATACCTAAATAGGAGCTTAGAGGATCCTATGTACAAATGAATACACACCTTAACAGATAATACATCTTCAAAAGGTCCTATTTACAAATGGGTTCACACCCACTGGAGCATGGATTAAGAGCATGCCTTTGTGGAGTACATGATTCAAATCCCAACAGTCCACCCTCTGGATCCCAAAGAGAAATGATTTTCCCATCTGAAAAATATATTCACCCCATCCCAATAGCCCAAAAGCCTTAAGCCATTTCAGTAACAACTCTTTGTCCAAAGTCTTCATCAATATCAAGTACATCTAAGCCCCCTCTCAATTAGAAACAGAGTGGACATCACATCCCCAAATCCTCAAGATTCAGGAATGGACAAACATAAAGGAGGAATGCAACTATGGACTAAAGTAGACTTATTATTATTCTAGCAACGGAAGAACTTGTAACATTGATATAAAGGCAGTGGCCACCAGAGGTTCTGTGGGGTGGGGAGGGAAGAATAGGTAAAACATGGGGCATTTTTGGGACATTGGAATTGTTCTGCATGACATTGCAATGATGGATCAGGCCATTATACATTTTGTCAAAACCTATAAAATTGTGCAGTGCAAAGTATAAGCTGTAATGTAATGTATAAACTTGTAATGGTTAGTAGCAATGCCTCAATATGTGCCCATCAATTGTAACAAATGTACCACATTAATGAAAGATGTTAATGAGAAAAGCGTCAGATAGGGAGGGGGTGGGATATATAGGAATCCCCCTATATTTTCAATGTAACATTTATGTAATTTAAAGCTTCTTTCAAAATAAAATTTTAAAAAATCAGTTACAATTGTGGTCTATCCTAGAGCAAAATTCCTCTCCATTTGTTTAACTGTGAAACCTAGAAAACAAGTTATCTGCTTTCAAAATACAATGGTATTATGTATGTTTATGTAAAAATGATATAAATAATAATAATAATAATAATAATAGGGTGGGTTGGGAGAAAATACTTTGGTTAGTAGTAATATTTTGAGGATGCTCTTTAATCATTAGTTTAAAATGTTTCACAACAATGCAAGGTATTGGTGGTAGGGTAAGGTATGAGAGCCCTGTATGGTGTTGTGTGTGTTTGTTTTGTAGGTTTGCAGCTGTTACTATACACTTATTGTTTATGTGTGTTCATGTATGAGTGATATATTTCAATAAATTAAAAAAATAAAAAAATACAATGGTAGTACAGGCATAGAATAGACTTTTCCATTCCAGAAGGGAGAAATTGGAGGAAAAATAAGGGTCATGGGTCCCAAGCAAGTCTGAAATCCATCAGGACAAACTCCATTGGATTCTAAGGTCTGAGAGTCATCTGTGAATTGATGCTTTGTCCTGCGGGCCTGCTAGAGTAACAACCCTCCCCCCCCTTTCTAAGGGCTGGGGTACTTACCATGCTATCCCTGAACACTGTGGCATAGGCTCCACCCTTGCTGAGCATCCAGGCTCTCCCCAAACATGAGGGCAGAAGACGTTTTCTCTTGGTCCAAGGAGATCTCTTCAATCCAGACCTCTGCTTCCATGTTTCTGCCCTTCAAGTCATTTTCCTTCATTTTGTTCCATCTCTGTCCCTTTCATTCTAGGCTGGCAGTATTTGTGCTCATACAAAAATATCAAAAACCTTGTTGGTTTTCTGTACAGTTCAAGGAGGTCCAACTCAGCAAACAAAAGATTTTCCACAGATACTTCCTGGATAAATGCATTTCCAATTATGACTTCCTCTGAGTGTTGACAGGATCAATGAGTCATATGCCTAATCTCCTTAGCAAATGGCTATTCAGCCAAACCCTGGTATGGGCCCCGTTCTCTGGGGATTCGCCTCCTGGAAATCGAGGGAGAGACCTGATAGAGATGCTTGTGGCCCTAGTCTCAGAGCGTGCCACCTGGATAGGCTGAGAATTTTCCAAATCACCAATTGCTGGTTATTTTGTGCTTCACATTCAGTCCTCAGTTTATTCCTTTCCTCTCTTGTTCTACTATAAGCAACAGGAAGAAACCAGCCAGCACCTTCCACACTTAACTTGGAAATCTCCTCCGCTAAATATCCAAGTTCATCATTTACAAGTTCTGCCTTCCATGTGACATCAGAACAGTTTTGCCAGGTTCTCAGCTACTTTATAACAAGGATGGCCTTTCCTCTAGTTTCAAATGGCACATTAATCATTTTCTTCTAAGGCCTCATCAAAAGCACCTTTAATGTAATATGGATATATTTCTACTAAAATTCTGTTTATGATGATATATGTATTCTCTAAGATGATAGAAACTTTCTCTACAATCATCACTTATTGATACAGTTTCCCAGAGGATCATAAAAACTTCCTTTACAGGTTTCACTTACATCTGAGTGTTCACCAGAAATACCTTTAATATCAAATTTCTACCAATAGTTTCTTTTAAGCAATCTAGGTTTTTTCTACCGAATACCTCAAAATTCTACCCAATTCAAAAGCCACTTCACAGTTTTAGGTATTTATAATTGTAGCACCCCATGTTCCAGTCCAAAACTGTCTTAATTTGCCAGAGCTGCTATGACAAATACTACACAATAGCTTGGCTTACCAACAGGAATTTATTGGCTCATAGTTTGAGAGGCTAGAAGCTCAAAATCAAGGCGTTGGCAAGGCCATGCTTTCTCCTGGAGTAGACAGTGTTCTGTAATGGCAGTCCTCCATCATATGGCTCTCTCTTCTCTCTGGCTTCTGGCTTTTTCCTGTGGCTTTCTCTGACTTCTGGCTTCTCCTTATAAGACCTCCAGTAATATGGATTAAATCCCACCCTGATTCAGTTTGACGGTACTATGAAGGATCTTAGAAAATCTTATTCATAAATGGGTCCACACTTTAACTGGTAATACATCTTCAAAGAGTTCTATTTACAAATAGCTTCACACTTGCAGGAGTGTGGATTAAAATAACATGTCTTTTG
>PVKH010049328.1:0-10108 GCA_004027955.1 Chaetophractus vellerosus | reverse complement strand
GTTAAGGGGATACCAGGGCCTATGTCTATCCTAGTCCCCAAACCAGAGGGGCACAAGGCATCCTTGAGGCTCCTACAAGGGTACTGCCCAGCTGGAAACCCAGGGCAGGAGAACACCCAGGTTCCATTAAGTTGAACCACAGCCTGTAGCTACCACCTGCATCTCCCAAAGGTAGTTAATTGTAAAATGTACCAAGGTGCTCTAAAAGATGGTTAACTGACTGTGCACACAGGCCTCTCATTCTTTGTCCAACTCCTGCTCCATAGCTCTACAACCAAGGGGTCCCACATCTAAAGAGGATACTTAGCCAGGATGCCCCACCCACCCAAATGGTCTTGCTGACTTCACCAGCTCCCAGATAGGCAACAACTACCAACAGGGCCAAAGGTGCAAAGGGACAGGCCATGATGAAGTACTGTTGTGACTCTGTAGCCTTTAGAAGCTGCAGGACACTTTCAACCCCAAAACAAACAGGTCTTCGTGTTCTTCCTGCTCCTTGGGATGACATGTGATTCAAGCACTGGGTGACCCCCAAAACACAACCCTCAATAAGCTTGTGTCTTTGGTGCATACCTGTTCTACAAGCAGCCTGAATAAGGCTCTTCCTCAATGTTCAGGAGGCAACTTATTCTGAGAGCTCTAGGCTTTCACACATCCTTCCGCATTCTCAGACTGCCCCCCCACACACACACACTAATGACCCCTTCTAGTCTGCCTAGATCACTGACCCTTCCAGCATCACTCTCTCTGCCTTCTCTGCCACATTTCTTTCATTACTCCATTAGTGCCCTTCCCCTCCTCAAACTGTCATTTAATGATGTGTGTGTGTCCCCTACAGTGCCATGAACAGGAACCACATCCCATTCATTCCTGTGTCCCCAGCACAGAATCTAAGCACCCAAGAGGTGCTGAGGAAATGTTTGCAGAATGAATGAACAAATGTAATTTTTCTAGTCAAGAGGATATCTAGGTACCAAAGAGGCCTAAGCATGGGTCTACTAACACAAGTCCTCTCACAGACCACAGCTTCATCATTTATTTATGCAGCCAGCAACACTTAGTACTCTCCAGTGGGCATATCAGAGAGAAAGACAAAACATAAACTCAAACAGGTACCCAAGTCTCCGCCCAGGATAATCAGCCTGAGTGGCTCCAAAAATGTGAAATGCAGGAAGCACAATAAGCATTTTGTATAGCCAAAGCCAGGCTGATAACAATGCCAGCGAGGTGCCTGCAGCCAACCCTGCCAATAGGCAAAGAAGTAAGATGCTTCAACAGAAGACTTTCAGGATCCCCAAAGCATAACTATATTTCAATTTCCTCTCAGACCCAGTGTTTTTACCAAAGTTGACAGTAAGCAGCAAAAATAGCTGGCTTGAATTTTGGCAACTCACTATCAATGAAGAAAGGCATAAAGTACCCTCGACCTTACTCCACCCAATTTCCTCAGCGAAGCAGTTTGAGGTTATTTATGAATTCCAAAAAGAGAGATTATGTTTGTAAACTGGTCTGTTCCTCTCGGTGAGAGCCCCTTTGATTGTATTAGATTTAGCCGACATGTCTTTGATTAAATTATGTTACGATTAAGGCTTTGATTAGACCACATCAATAGGGTGTGATTCAGGGTTGAGTCCCCTGTACCATCCCTCCAGCTTGGTGGGCTATATAAACAGACACTCACTCAAGAAGACACACAGAAATAAGAAGGCACAGGAAGAAAGAGCTCTACAGACATGGCAGAGGAGAGAACTTTGATCCTGTGGCCCCGGGAAGAGAGATGAGCCTTTCTCTGATAGTTTGCAGCTGAAGAGAACAGAGCAGCTGAGCTGAGGAAGCTGGGAAAGAAGCAAACCCTATGCCAGCCTGGAGCTGAGAGGAAAGATGAACCCTCACAGAGATTGCCCGCCACCTTGCTTCGACACGTGGTGACAAACTTTGTTGAGAAAATAACCTTGAGTTAGACTCTTTAGGGCCTTGTAACTGTAAGCTTTTACCCCAAATAAATATCCTATAAAAGCCACAGATTTCTGGTACTTTCATTAACTCCCCTTTGGCTGATTAATACTCTGTCTGGAAGCAGAATGCCAAGTAATCTGGAAATTAGCAGAGAGGAGAAGCTGGGTGAATCTATCATCTATGAAGTCTAGCCCAAGCACTTGGCCCAGGTCAGCAGAGAGCTAGCTGGCTGTATGAGACATAGACACCTTACTTAAAAGGGTAAAATATAAAAAGCAAACATGATATAAAGAGAAAAGTTTACAAGCATCACTCACATAAAAACTGCATCCTTTTCCACAACTAAGGCAGGTGTGGTAAAGTGGAAACCGTATGTTTTATGAACAATGTACTTATACAACAAGTCGAGGTTTTTCTCTTCCTTCACTGATGTATAAATCAAGGCAGCTCCATCTAATCAATTTGCTTAAGGAAAACTGATTCACTGTAGGAAAAGACAAAATCACATACAAACACAATCTTTAAAGCACTTCTCAAAGGTTGAACATTTTTCAGTCTATACATGAAGAACAGAAAGCACTAAAATTTTTTGAAAAGGTAATAGTAGCAGATGAACCAGGTCAAGAAGAAAAAGCATGCTGATGCTAGAGGGCCATGCAGTTTATTTTTCAATATGTAAATTGCTGCCTTTTTACTCCTCAGGTTGTTCCTGCCCCCCAGTCAAGTTACTAGCTCTGAGTCCAGCTCAGGGACCACCTTCAGCATACCCAAGGACACAAATATCCCCCCCAAAAGACGCTCATGTGTGACCAAGTTCACTAAGCACACATTTCATGTGGGATGGGTACCTACATATATCATCATCTTCAACTGGTATGTTCCATCTCCATTGGATTAGACAAGCTAAAGGCTCCAAAGGAAGTGGCAGAAACCCAGACCGTACCCCGAGCCCAGGATGTAGGACTATGGCTGAATAAGAAACAAGACTCAAATGGCTGACATAGCATCTCTCTCATGGACAGCTCAAAGCATAAATATATGGGAAATACCTAGAGTACCTAAAACAATATCCTATTGGGTAATTAACCAATTCTTCAGAAAAGCAAAGTTTAAAAAAATTTCCAAGATAGCATGATAAAAGAAACTTGGTAATAAAATTATCACATATCAGTATTCTTCTTAATGAGAGCCTATCAAATGTACAAATACAAAATAAAATGCGACCAAAGATATGCATAAGTTTACAAGCCTCAAATTACAAAATAGTAAACTACAAAATCAGTAAAAATATATATACAATTTCTCCCCAATTTCTCCCCAGCAGAAGACTAGCCTGGATTCAGGAGATGCTCCATCTCTTTGAAGACACCTCACTTGGAAGAAAGTCTGGGTTAGCACACACACAGGGAAACCTGTGCCCCTGGGCCCCAATACAGTGCTCCAAGGATACATTGGAGGCAGAACCTCCGAAGGTGTGACTGGATGAAGTCAAAGTGCTCATCCCTGTAATCATGCTCCTTCTCCAGGACACTCACTGCATCACACTGCATGGAAGACAGAAAGAAAGGGAAGGGAGTTATCTTCTTGCCTTTCTCCTTGCTGAGTGTGAAAATAGAGCCTTCTTCACAATCAAGTATCATAACTCCAAAGAACAAAGCCAAGGGTCCAAATATTAATTAAACAGAGAAGAGTGAAAACAATTGGACATTTTTCTCTGTCATCCTGGGCCCCAGCTTCCTTGTCTACAAAGTGGGGATATTGCCTGGTCACCTCATAGTTGTTCTAAAAGTCAAACAGGGTAACATCAGGAAACAGGACCACTGTCCATGACTGTGCACTTCACAACTCCACAGGGCATCATTCTCATCGACTATGATGCAAATGGCAAACCCTGTAGCTGGGTAAAATGGTGGCTCTGACTGGGTTGATGAAGTGCTTTTGAAATCCAAGTATTTTTAAAGCTACTTTCTTTTCTTATGTAAGAGACACAATTTGTTTCTCTATGACATAACTTAATTTCTATGCCCACCTCATCATTCCAAAGGGTAAACGAAACTTAAACCTAAAGTTCCCTTCCTTCTTTTCCCAGGGTTTTTAATGTTCCTTTCTGAAAATCATCTCAAATCCAGCAGACTATGACTTGTATCCTTAGGGATGAAAGTCTAACAGAATTCTGCTCTCCCACATTATTTTCACCATCAGTTTGGACAAGATGAATTGGTTTATGCGGCCTTAAGAAAACTGCTTTTAATTCTGAGTTTGAATTACTCAATAAAAGCAACAGTACTTCATAGAAAGAGATTAACCTAGAACATGAGCAAACCGAGCAATGTCATGTTTCAGCAGCAATGTTAAATGACATATTTTCTATTTTGACATATTCTATGTAACTTAATGAATCCCCAATAAGCCCAATTCTCCCTTGGGAAGAAACCTCATCAAAGCTCAGACTTTCATATCCATTTTTTTTTTTCATATCCATTTATCCACGGATTGAACCCAGGACCTCATACTTGAAAGCTCAAACTTTCAGATGGTGTTTATTCACTATCCAAACCCAGTTAACACTGACAGTTTCCCTAGCACGCACCTTTGTGCACACCACCAATACTGGGATCCCCAGGTTATGAGTCAGCATGTTGTCGCCAAGAGGCAGGGCAATGTTTTCTTCATCTGGGCCAGTGGTCAGAGGCCCTCTTCTCTGTGGGGAACCTTGGCAACCTTCTTCAGGCTCTACATAGTCTTGGAAATCTTTCACAACTATAAGGGGAAAGGAGGGAGGGGAATATATACACACATACAAACAAATGAAAATACAGATGCTAGCTTGAGAAAAGTGAAAAAGGTAGTAACAAGCACAAAACATTAAGACTGTGACAAACTTCCCAATCTCACCCTACTGATGTATTAGGGATTTGGGGATAATGATGCCAATTCTACCATATTCAGTCTGAGCTATATAACTTCAGGGCAGCAAAGATATTTCCCTGGACATCTTCTCCTGCATCTAACTCTTAAAGACCTTTTTAAAAATTCTAAGGCTTCAACAGCTCCTATGATAAAAAAAAATGCCACTTTTTCTTATATGTCTTGGATTTTCAAAATATCAGAACAATTGAACTATGTAACTTCAACACAGGTGATCATTAGAAATACCTATAATTTATAAACCTTCTGAGTCCTCAGGAAATACTTATTGAAACAATTTGAATTCTACAAGAAAATGCTGTTTATGTACAGTTGAGGTGAGTCAGCATGAAGGAGCAAGGCCAGACTTGCCCAATACCCTATACGTTCCTCATCATCCTCACTCTCATGGGCTCAGTCCCATCTTTAGGGGATCCTGAATCACATAAGCAGTGTACAGTGACCTAACCTGAACACAAGAAAAGGTCAGTGGTACCATACCCACTTGAGCAGACACACTCAATACTCTGGCCAAGGGTCAACCCCACAGGAGAGTCTTCAGGCTGCTGAGAATGGTCCAGAACCATGGTTAAGCCCATGGATTTGTACCTTTATGTGGGTGCTTCAAGGCTCATGTGTCAGGCCACAGAACAAGGAATTAAAGCTACACTGAACCAGAGGAACAAATGAGCAACTCTACCCCCTTCTACACCCAACAGGACTGAAGGACCAAAAGACCTTTTTCTCTCACCAACAACAGGATCATTAAGTAAATGCAAATAACTAGATTAAAGAGGACCTACACTCTAGGTCCTAGAGAAAGGGACACATACCCACAGAAAAAGTTTCAAACATTTAAAACAATGAGTTTTAATTTAAAAACAGTTTAGGTTATCATTATATGAAATACTGTAATAATCTGGGAGCTCAGTGTCTTTCACACAATACAAAACAAACTGAAAAACAACTAACCCCTGAAGTGCAGATATGATATTTCATCTCTACAACTTCTCATTAAGCTCATATGTATAATTTTTATTGTCAATATAACCAATCTACTCAAGTGATCTTAGTTCCATTTTGGACTAAAACAAAGAAGGGTTTTCTGATGAACTTGACATGGTTGTTGAAGGGTCTTGAAGGAACGAAAGCTCCTTACATCTTCTCTTTAAAAGCACTTTAACAAATCCTTAAATCAGTGAAAAATAAAATGACGGAATTGTCTGGGTTAAGATCTATTACTGCCCGAGATCAAGAGAGGCCTCTGACCAGGGCTTCCCAGATGGTGAACATGGCAGAATCTGGAATGTTTACAGGTGAGTCAAGCTATTGCAGGAAGCAAGGCAGGACTAGGGGAGCTGAAGCAGTCTGTTTCATGAAGTTCCACTTGCCAGTGTGCTCTGCAAACTCTGCTACATTACACGTGAGTCATGATGTGAAAATGGTCAGAAAGCCCTGGATTAGAATATTCACATTCTAAAGGAATGAATTATGGCTGTCCAAAAACTGTAGGAAATTTACATGTCTTTAATCACAGCATTTTAGAAAATAGGTTAGAAGGCAGAAAAATGTTCATAACCTATAGATAAGCAAAAATGGAGGATTAGAAAATAGTGAGGACTGTGTAATCCAGAAAGTAAAATGTTCGTTTCTTCAAGGGCACACACATGCCACACAGATAATTTCTCTCTAGATAGTTAGATGACCAAGATTCTCTAGCATGGCTCATCAACCCACCTGGGGCTTCCCTTTGGTTTTCGCTGGGAGTGGGCATGGGAAGGAGATCACAGAGTGGTCAGCCCTAGCTGTTGCTGTCTTTCTCATCTTTCCGCCCCTATACCTCAGTAATCAGGCTACTGGTTCCACAGTCCTGACAAGACCCTATGGATGTCACCTGATCACCTCCCCTTTCTTAAGCAAGGGAAGCCCCGGACATAAAGCTGGAAAGATAGGATGAACCTATTCAGAAGCATCACCTTCTGACAGCTCCAGGGGTTGCTCGGCCCTCCCTCCTCTCACACCAATGAAGCATGCAGCCCAACAGTTGCTGCAGACCCAGGACCACTGGGAAACCTAATCCTGAGAGTGGCTGGCCATGGAACAGCTTTCCCAAATCAGCAGATTTTATGCTGGTTTTGGATTGGAAACTAGGTAAGATGACAGTCCTCTGCTTGTTCAACACAATACCTAGAGTGCAATTAACCTGGAGAGCAGGAGTCTTCAGAGCAAAAGAATGGCCAACTGGTTCATTAAAATGTAACTTAAAACCAGCACTAACAAGGGCACTCCTTCAACATGCAACACAAAAGTGTGACTACCATTCCAAACACCTCAGAGGAGGGGTGGTGAAAACAAAGAGGGCCTCGGAAGGCCAACTAGTCATGAGACACAGACATGGCTCCAGCATTTGCTAGATGCCCTCCAGTGTCTTCTCTCCTCTTTCTTCTTATAAATGAAAACTGATATTGATCAAAACACATGGCCATATGTGCCTCCTTAAAAGACAGCAGGCATGCACCCTTCCACCCTGCTTTCATCTTCCTCCATCCTGCTACCTCGAACACAGATGTGAAGGCTAGTGCTCTGGTTGTCAGGAATAAGAGAACCACACCCTTAGAGATGACAAAGCAATAAATAGAAAATAAGCAAAAAGGAGCCAGGGTCTTTGAGCTGTCTTCCTAGAGCTGCTTTCTAGTTCTGAACTGCCTACCTTTAAATCTCATTCATATGAGAGAGAACTAAGCCACCATGTTATCTAGGGTTTCATGTCACATGCAGCTGAATCTAATTCTAAGTGACACAGATATCAATGACTAAGATGAGAAAAGAATTTCAGTGTCTCATGGGAACATAAGCTCCCCAGGAGTGTCTGCTGTATTCACCACTATATCCCCAGAACCCAGAAAAGTATCACATACAAAGCAGACACTTCTCTTCTAGGAAAGAAAAGTTAAAAATCTTTACAAGGTTATCACTCTAAAAAAAAAAAAAAAAACAGGTTCAGAGAACACTTTAACCCATTTATCTGGGTACTTTCTGTACTACAGGTGGAGAGAAAACAATTCTTCCATCTCAGAACCATTCTTCAGGGTCTCTATTTCAAGAGGGGGGAAAACATTACTTGGAAAGGTCAGTGCTTGAAGACAGGTGAGCTGAGCTGCATAGCAATCACTGCAGCACACACGCAGGAGACCCAGGAAACATGCATGCTCCCAAGAAACCAAGAATAAGATGTAAAATTCCCTGATTTAGCTAATGTGGACAGGAGCAAAACGAAGTGGGGGGGGGGGGCAGGAAGACACACAGTAGGAAATTCTATTTGAAAAGTACATGAAAATATCTGAACCCTTCTGCCAGTAAGTGTGAAGATCCCATGTGCCATGCCGCAGAAGCCCTCATGAATTCAGTAAAGGGAATGAGATCATCCCAGGGAAATAAGCCAGATGAGCAGAGCCTGTCTTGGCCAAGACTGCTGCCGCCACTGCTGCTGCCATAGCTTTCACAGCTCCAGCCCCTCCCCCTCCCATTTTCTCTGGCAAGCGGACAGAAGCTGATGTAACTGCACAGAAGCAAGGGAAAAGAAAACAAGCTTCTGAACTACACCCCCCAGCCACGGGACGACAGACCCAACTTCCTTTCCATTTGAAAGTTCTTTGTTCTCAAAAGAACGTGGATGTCCTTAGCCTTAATATAGCCTTAAATTTTACAACAAAAAATGACCATCTTATTTCAAACTAAAATCATATTAAGTGGACTCCAAAATGAACTAAGGTAGAAGCTGAAAATTTTGTTATTTTAAGCTTCCTTTAAACCTGTCAGCAAGAGGGTCCAGATCCAAAGGACCTTAATCACCAAAGGGAGCTCCAAGGAAACAGATTCAAGCTGCAGAGGCCACAGTGAATGCCATCACCCACTGATGCTAACTTAACAGACCAAGGGTAACGAAAAGCACAAAAGCCCGTGGAACTGATCGCACTGTGGGGAGTAAGAAGGAAACCCTTGCTTTCAAAGAGAACCAATGAAAATACGGAATGTTGATTCATTTCTTTTCTTTGCTGTGACACGCGAGATAAAGACTGCTTTGAACACTTTGACTACCAAACTTACAAGAGCAACTCTGAAATAAATGATGCAAACAAAACATAAACACTGTAAGGGAAGCTTTGCACCCTTGTGACACTGTGGAAAGGAAAGAAGTCGGAACTATTTGGAGGTTTAGTCATCCAAAGAGAATAGTGAATTTTCCAATTAAGAAAATTCTATTTTACTTACACTTCTGTTCCAGCTCCCTCATTTCTTCTGGTGGAATTTTCATTTTATCAATATGCTCACGTAAAACACTAGCCCATTTCTGTAGTGACTCCATCACAATCCAAGGCCTAGACATATCTGCAACAAAAATGACCAAGGTCTCCAGCAAGGATTCAGCAGAAACTGCAAACTTCAACAGGCCTTTGTGGTACAGGTCTCCATCCAGAATCCACACATTGCAGCGCGTGTGATCTGAAAAAAGAGGTGAAGCAAATTACCACCTGACAATGACCATCAGCACAGTTGTAAGCCACATGAGGAAGAATTTAAAGGCAACAGCCGTAGAATTCCATACACAACACAGACAGAAATCCTAACCACAAATATGTACAGCTGCTCAGTGGATGACAACCCTTCATTATGGAATCTGTGAACCATCCAGACTTCAAAATTAAAAACCTAATAATATAGGAAGTGTGTACTTCTAAAAAAATTCCAGAAATGTCTACAAAATAAACGTCATTTAGCTTTCAACAAGGGTCAAAAGATACTAATGAAAGCTGCAAATGTTCACTGGTCTAAATAATCCATTCTCCTAGGATATCAACAATCTGTGAGTCAGTTAGCTGTATAGAAGAATCTGTGGTTAAACAAGCTTTTCTATTATCAGTCACAGCAAGCAATTCAGTCACATACTACAGATGCTCCTAAAGGGACTGGACCTTTGATTTTAAACACCAAGATAAAATCACTACTACCTAAGCTGAGATATGAATTACTGGACACTTGATGATATTTTTTTTTTTTTTTAAAGATTTATTTATTTTATTACATATCTCCCCTTCCCCCCTGCTGCGGCGACGCGCCGAGACTGGGTCACTGCGCAGGCGCGGCTTTCCCCGCTTGTGGGCGGCTTCTGCTTCCATCACGGCCGGCTTTTTCAGTTCGCGGGTGGCTGGCTGTGCTCGATTTGCAGGCGACCTGCCCTGCCCGT
>PVKH010049327.1:0-10124 GCA_004027955.1 Chaetophractus vellerosus | reverse complement strand
CAGACATTACCTGCCATCTTGCTTCACACATAGCCAATAACCTTGGGTGAGAAAGTGCCTCTTATGGTACCCTGAGTTGTACTCTTTAGGGCCTTGTAAATGTAAGCTTCTACCCCAAATAAATACCCTTTATAAAAACCAACAGGTTTCTGGTATTTGGCTGACTAATACAATATCCTTTATAAATTTTGTAATATGTGCAAATATTACCAAATCTTAAAAGAAAGAAAGTCCCTCAAGAAAAGTAGATGTGTGAAGATAGAAAAGAAAATATAGGAAAAGTACAAGAATAATGAGAGAGGACTTGTATTATTTATATCTCAATAAAATTGCTATAAAAAAAGAACCAGGGGAGCGAATGTAGCTCAGTGGTTGAACATCTGCTTCCCATGTACGAAGTCCCATGTTCAATCCCCAGTGCCGCCTGAAAAAAAGAAAAGTATAGAAAAGATAACCAAAACTCTACCCTATCCCCTCCTCCATGTGTAATCACAGTCCTAAATCTTAAAGGTTCTGTATATTACACTTATTTTTCAAAAATATATAGTTTTATCAGAAATATATACAAAATAATTAAAAATTATCTATAAAGCCGCCATAATTAAAACAACATGTTACCAGAAGAGAAATAGAAAAGTAGCTAGGAGGTAGAATGGGAGGAAGAATCCAGAAATAAGTCCAAATAGAGATCAGAATTTAATATATGATTTCCAAAGGGACATATTAAAGGTAGAAAATATTTACTAAATGTTATTGGGTCAATTAATTTTCAGTTAGAAATAAAATGATGCACACCACAACAAAAGTGAATTCCAAGTAGATTGAATATGTAAGCAACAGCAAAAAAGAAATTATAAAAGTATTAGAAGAAAATATGTGATACTACTTTTATTACCTTAGGTGCACAGGACAGCTTTCTAGGAATGACACAAAACCCATTCTAATAAAAAGAAAGATTGGCACATTTGATGATAAAAAATAAACATCTGATATGGTAAAATACACCATGAATACATTTATTTAAAAAACACGTTAAAAACTGGGAACCAGCTGTAGCTCAATTGGTAGGACACAGGTTTACCACATGGGAGGCCCCGGGTTCGGTTCCCAGGGCTGCCTGGAGAAGGCAAGCCGCCGCAGGCAAGGCAAAGCTGCACGAGCAAGGGCAGGTCCCCGCAAACAAGGGCAGGCCACCATGCAGTGAGCTGACTCGGCAGGTCGCCGCAGCGGGGGGAGACAAGCAGACACAGAAGAACGCAAAAATGAACACAGGAAGAACAAGCAGAAAGGGGGATATACAATAATTAAAAAAAACATGTTAAAGCTAATAAAAGTGGAAGAAACAATAAGAGAAGAGCAGAACTTAATGAAATAGAAAACAAAGGTGCAATAAAGAGGTTCAACCAAGGACAACAAAAAGCTGGTTTTTTGAAAAACTGATAAAATGTACTATCTTCCCACAAGAATGATGATGAAAAAGAGAGAAAATTTGAAAATATGACATAATCAGGGATTTAAAAAAATCACAAGGAAATATTCATTCTTTAAAACTTAAAACATAAACTGAGAAAATTCCTGGAATAAAAGGAATGATACTAGAATTGACTCAACAAAGAATGAAAAAATATTAATAATTGTATAACCATTAACCAAAATCTATTATTAGTTAAAATCTTTTCACAAAGGAGGCACCAGGCCCGATGAGTTTTTTTGGCAAATTCTATCAAATATTGCAGAAACCAATAATGCTAAACATAAACTCCCAGATAAAGAGAAAATGTCCTCCAAATTATTATATTTAGAACAACTAAGCCAAAGGGCAAGTCTAGAAAAAAAAGTTACCACTCATAACAGATGCAATATCCCAAACAAAATATTAGCAAATTGACTCGAGCATTACATAAAGAAGGTAAATGAAAATTACCAAGTTGAGTTTCATCCAGGAGTGCAAGAGTAGTTAGCACTAGAAAAATTTATAAATTTCATTTCCCACTGTGACAGTTTGAATTTGGTGAATCCCAAAAAAGAAAGATTGTTTTTGAACTAATCCATTCCTGTGGGTATGAGACCTTTTGATTGGACTGTGTTGGTGTAGTGTGACTCAAGTTGAGTCACTGACCTCTTGCTGGGTCTGACATAAACGGAGACAGAGAGAGAAAGGAAGCCACCATTTTTGGCCCTATAATGTGAGAGAGGATTCAAGGATCACTAGCAGCCAAAGCTTAACCACGAAGCCCACGGAGTAGCTCAAGTTTGAGGAGAAGAGGCTGAGCTGAAGAGATGGGCCATATGCTTGATAGCTCACAGCTGAACTCAGGAAGAAAGCAGAGTAGCCAAGACTGAGTGAGGAGGACTGGTAAGAGACAAGCCCTATGCCTGTGGCCACAGCTGAGCTCTGGGAGATAGTCGATTCTGGAGGGGAAGGCAGAGACCTTGGCAGAGATGGTGGCCATCTTGCTTCACCACATGGCAAGACCTTGAGAAACCAACTCTGCTGATGCCTTGACTTGGACTTTTCACAGCCTCGAAACTGTTAAGCTTTTATTCCTAACAAATCCCCTTTCTAAAAGCCAACACATTTCTGGTACTTTGCATCAGCAGCTCTTTGGCAAGCTAAAACAACCACATTAACAGATTAAAGAAAGAATTGTGGGGAAAAAAAAGATCCTTTCACTAAGTACAGGAAAGCTGCTAGAACAATAAAAAATCCCTGATGCAAACTTTTAAGTAAACTTGAAATAAAAAAGAATAATATAACCTATGAAGAGTATCTGTGAAAAATCTTACAGTCAACATCTGAATCAGTGATAAAAAGTTAGGAACCTGACCAGAGTGCCAAAATAGCTTCTTCTACTCAAAACGTGGTAGATGCAGTGGTATGTGGGAGCAGGCTCGTACAGGCTCCAAGAGAACCCATTATGCACATCTTTTCCCAGTTCTGCTGTTGGTAGCTTGAAATTAGCAACTGTGGTGTTATTTACATCACAGAAATTGGTAAAATCAGGGAATTTTGTGGGGAGGACAGTTCCGGAGGGAGTCAGTTTGCCAACACACCAGTGATAGAAGAACTGAATTAGAGCAATTAGATAAAAATAAATAAATAAATAAATAAATAAATAAATAAATAAATAAATAAATAAATAAAGGTAGCCGTTGGTATGAAAGAAAGAAAATTCGTTACTTAATAATGCTGTGATTGCCTATATAAAAAATAGAATAAATACATAGACTGTGTATTATAATTAATAATAGGGCTTAGCAAGTGTTTTTTTGGATATAAGAGCAATTAATGAAAAGAATGAACTACACTTACAAATATTAACATAAAATTTCAATATATATAATTTTAGCGGAAAAAAGAAATCTAAAGCATAATACCACCTTTATAGAGTTCAAAAGCAAACAAAATCCAATACCATATTGCCTGGGATATAGAAATATGTGGCAAAACTATATATTTTTTTAAAAACAAAAATGAGGAATGAGGAGAAATAAATTTCAAGATTATAAGATCATGATTATCTCTGAGGAGTAACAGGCAAGTAAAGTGATGTGATTAGGGAGAAGCACTCATGGGTCTTTCATATGAAAAATAAATGGAAAAAAAGAATAGGCAGGTAAAAAATATTTGCAACAAACAAAATAAACATACTGTTGAAATATAAAGAAAACTACAGATATAAAGATTTTCTACCAATCAAAACAAAAAGGAAAAACAACCCAATACAAAAATGGGCAAGGATTATGAACAGTTAAGTAACAAACAAATGGCAAATAAATATGTATAAAGGTTTATTCCCACTTTAAATAAATCTCATTTAAACTTTGTGACCATCTGAGTTATAAAAATTAAAAATATTTTGACATGGACTATTGGCGATATTATGGAGAA
The DNA here is from genome assembly GCA_004027955.1 of Chaetophractus vellerosus. Lineage (NCBI taxonomy): Eukaryota > Metazoa > Chordata > Mammalia > Cingulata > Chlamyphoridae > Chaetophractus > Chaetophractus vellerosus. The sequence continues at coordinate 6,232 of PVKH010049327.1, read as the reverse complement.
ACATACTGTCATGAGGTATTGTTTTTTTTAAGATTTTATTTTATTTATTTATCCCCCTCCCCTCGTTGTTTGCAGTCACTTTCTGCTCTGTGTGTCCATTTGCTGTATGCTATCTGTGTCCGCTCATCTTCTTTTTAGGAGGCATCTGGAACCGAACCCGGGACCTCCCATGTGGAATACAGGCACTCAATCACCTGAGTCACCTCAGCTCCCTGGTTTGTCATGTTTCTCATTGTCTTTCCTCTCTGCGTCTCTTTTGTTGCGTCATCTTGTTGCATCGGCTCCCCGCGCCTGCCCGCCACGCCAGCTTGCCTTCTCCAAGAGGCCCTGGAAATGGAACCCAGGACCTCTCATGTAGGCAGAAGCCCAATTACTTGAGCCACATCCACTTCCCTCTCATGAACTGTTAGTGAGAGTATAAATTGATTCAGTTTTTTTAGCAGGTAAAATGTTTCTTATAATTCAAAAATCTCACAGAAGTCTGTTAGATGGCAATAATAATTTAAATTTGTGCCCCTGTGTATGTATATGCATGAATGCTCACTGCACCATTTTTTAAATAGGTATCAGGGATAGGGAATTGAACCCAGAACCTCGTATGTGGGAAGCCAGTGCTCAACCACTGAGCATCATTGGCTTCCCTGAGTTGGTTTTTTCATTTGTTTTGCTTGTTGTTTGTTTTTGTTTTTTCAGGAGGCACTGGGAACTGAATCCAGGACCTCCCATGTGGGAGGTGGGTGCTCAGCTGCTTGAGCCACATCCACTACCACCATTTTTTGTAATAGAAGAAAAACTGGAAAGCATCTTAAGTGTCTATTAGTAAAGAAATCATTAAATAAGAATACTCTGCAAGTGTTAAGAGTGATGAGATAGAGCCATTTATGTTGATCTGAAATAAAGTTCATGATATAAAGATATCAAAATCTATATATATGGCATGATGCCATTTAATGAAGGGAACAAATGAGCAAGGGTCGGAGGAGTTAGAAATTCTAATAGGCAATAAATAGCAGTGATTATCTTTCAGGTTTGGGGTTAGAGGAAGAGAATAGGGAATTTTCACATCTTACTTGATATATTTACCCAAAACTTCTTTGTAACTATGGATAATTGTTCGCCAATAAGAATCAATAAAAACAAGGACAATCAAAAATAATAACTCGTGGGGAGCGGACGTGGCTCATGCAGTTGAGCGCCTTCTTCCCACATGGGAGATCCCGGGTTTGTCCCTGGTACCTCCTAAAAAGCAAAAAGACAAATGAAAAAACCTGGATGAGGCTCAATGGTTGAGTGCTGGCTTCCACATACATGGTCCGGTGTTTAATCCCAGGCCCAGTTACCTCAAATAATAATAATAATAATAATAATAATAATAATAATAATAATAACTAGTGACTTTTCAAATGAGTGAGGGTTGTACTTTCTGATTCTGAGGAATGTGCAATAACTATTTGAGGAGAGGCTCACTTAAGCATTGGAAGGAGATGCATGTAATAGGTGCTGGGTTTATTGAAATGTGATCATTTTACTTAATTTGTTTTCTGTTTTATGAGCATAAAGAAAATGCTGGGCTTTCTGATTGGTAATACCTGTAAACAAATACCTAGACTAGCAGTAGTCAGGAAGGAAACTCTGCTTAAGGAATCCTGAAAAAATGTTTGACTCTAATGCAAGATGTTAATAATATGGGGGAAAATGCACCTAATGTAAACTATGTATGATAGTAACTATTTTAATAATTTTTCATTATTTATAAGAAAGGTAACTGCTATGAAAAAAATTAGTACAAATACAAAAAAGTGTTATCAATTGTAACAAATGTTCCATGCCAATGTAAGGTGTTGATGCTGGGATGGTTTATGGGAATCCTGTATTTTATGCATGATTGGTCTATAAACCCACAACTTCTCTAATTGAAAAAAAAAAAAGAATAAATAAATAGGAGGCCGGCCTTAGCCCAGTGGATAAGGGCACCAGTTCACCACATGGGAGGCCCTGGGTTCGGTTCCCGGGGACCTCTCCAGGTGAGCAGACCGCCTTGAGAACGGCAAGCCGCCGTGGGCAGGGCAGAGCCACCATGGGCAGGGCAAAAAGCCACCACGGCAGGGCAAGCTGCCCGCGAACGGAGCAGAGCCGCCTGGGAACTGAAGCAAAAGCCGCCCGCAAACGGAAGCAAAAAGCCGCCCGCGAATGGAGCAGAGCCGCCTGCGCAGTGAGCTGACTCAGCGCGTCGCCACAACGGGGGGAGACAGAGCAGACACAGAAGAACACACACAAAAAAATAACACAGCAAGAGCAAGCAGAAAGGGGGGATATGTAACAACAACAACAACAACAACAAAGAATAAATAAATAATCCTAAAAGAATTGTTTTGATTTTTGAAAACCTCATAAAATGTAAGAAGAGAACTTGGAAATAGTTATTAAACATCTATATATCCAAATGAGAAAAAAAGAGATTCATTTAGGAACTTAGGGGAAAGGGGAACTACATGGGTTTCCTTGCCAAAGATTGCCATAATAAGTATCTGGGGGTGTGGGGGGGTGGGGGGAGGATGAAGGGTAAAAATGGATAAAAGTAAATAAATAAATAAATCTTAAGAATCCAGAAGAATTGGGAAGAATGTGAATTCCTTAGACAGTCTAATTTGGAGAGTATAGGGAAATATTAGTAATTGGTATATTAGAACAAACATCTGCATGTAGTAGAAATTCCTTAAGGAAATAAGTGCCAATTATACCAGCCAGGGACTTTCCAGGCAGGGACTTTGCAGGCATACATGCACATTGTCAGGCCACTTTCTAGACTCGAGCAAAGCCTGAAAAACATGTGAGACTAACCCAAGCAACATTCCCCAAACACCAGCAATTCCCTAGGTTAACCTGCCTCAATAAAGTGACATACCACATTCAAAATATATCCAAATCTAAATTGTGAAAGAAATCCCACCCAAACCTTATTTGCTCATATTTTCTCCAGCTTACACTAAATCTGTCTTGTTTCCATTGACCTCATTTACTTGCAGGCTTCACAACTCCATTTGAAAATTGCTTTCTCATAATTCCTCTTTTGTTGACAGTTTAGTTTTTATTCTTTCTGTGAACTTCCACCTACTACTTTTACAATACAAAAGTCTTGTTACTGCTTGCAAAGGGAGAGATTCATAAACACGTGGATATCTTTTTATAGCCTTCACCATTATCACACCAGAGTCCACTCCGAGTAAAAGCTAAATAGAGAAGTAGGAGAAGCAAGAGCATCCAGGAATTTGTCTACCTTTTTTATTGGACCTAGAGTTTGTCTTTATCCTGTCACTAATGTACAATTGGATTAGGTAATGCACCATTCTCCTTGTTTAGTCATATTTCTCTCGCAAGAGCCTGAATATAAACTCTGTTAAAAATGCAGGAGGTTGGAAGGTAACCATAGATTTTAAACCCACAGCATAGTAATTTATCCTCTCAGGAAAGATATACAGTTAGGATGCTATTATAAATGGAAAACTCTGAGGGGAGGGAGTCATTTGAAGTAAAAGCAAGTAATAATTTCACAAATAGGAACTTCAAATGAAAAAGATTTACGTATTGGAGAGGAATATGGTGAAATAGATATTCTCAATGCAGTACAAAATTTTATACGCAGAGATAAATGCTGAGGTGATATATTATGTAAAACTAGTGATTCTGAAATTTACTTTTTTCCTTCCCTCTGCTATTCCTTTGTTTGGCATTGCTTATTCTTCCTCCCCCAGACTTTCAATATCACCCAAGTTTCTGTTCCTCTTCTCTTTTGTTCTTTTCCCTGTTTGTAAACTCACTCAATGGATGAGTCATTATTCACAGGCTACTCCCAAACATAGTATCTAGTCCTGACCATTTACTTATACTCTCTACATATTGTAAAGACTCATGGGACCCAAACTTGGAAGAGACATTAAAAGTCATCTAGCTCGTTGTCATTCCATACTCACCTCCTTTCTGCCATTTCCTAAATAATTGTTCACCTGACATACACTGAAAGCCTCCCATGACAGAAACATCTCATATCAAAAACAAAACAAAACAAAACAACTCTACTTCTTTGGAACAGAAATATTCTCTCTGAAGTATCCATGTGAATGTTTTATTTGACCTGTAGGGGCCATTAAAAAAAGAAATGTAATGTCTCTTCCACATTAAAGCACTTTGGATGTCAAAAAATAATCACCATAGCTCCTTGACTATACTGGAAGTCAATCATGTCGAATTCTTACAACCATTCTTCATGTGAGATGCTGTGAAAGTAAACTGCAAAGTTATGGTCACAAATTCCTCCTTTCCCTGCAGCTTCTCCCCAGAAGAGGGAGCTATAGTTTTTCTACTGCTTTGACTCTGGTTTGGTCTTGTGACCAACTTTGACCTGTAAAAGACAGCGGAAGTGATGTTGTGGAGCTTTGAGCTTAAGTCTCAAGAGGCCTTGTTGCTTCCACTTTCACTGTCTTAGAAGCTGAGACATCCATGTGAAGAAGCCCAGGCTAGCCTTCTTAAGGACCAGAGACCTTGTGGAGTACAAAGCCCAGCTGTCAGCCACCCCCAATCTTAAGACAAGTAAAGGAGGCATCCAGTCCCGCTCTAACCATCGGATGATTGTCATTGTATGAATGATCCCATATATCCACTGAGCTATCTAGCCGGGCCCCTGAATGATCCCATATAAAAGCAGCAGAAGAACTGTTCAGCTGAGCCCAGCCCAAATCTCTGACTCCCAGAATCATGGATAAATAAAATGGTGGTTGTTTTAAGCCACAAAATTTTGGAGCGCTTTGTTGCCCAGCAATAAATGATACAATAACTTGCTCATTATCCATTACTCCATTTGGTGTCTGTTCCTTTGACAGTATGGTACTCAATAAAGAATACAGTATTCTCATTTGTGATCTGACTAGAATAGAACAGATGAAAATTATCTTCTCCTATATTACAGATAATTTATTTGCATTGACAAAGTTTTAAGATTGCTCTAAATTTTATAGCATCACATTTTCTGACCTATATTATAACCATTTTTTTACCTATAAAATGCTATAGGCTGGAAAACATTAAAAGTTTTTAAAATAATTCAGAGGTTTCTTTAAAAATATTAATAATTTCCAGAGACTGGCTTTTATTATATATATATATATATTTTAAAGATTTATTTATTTATTTATTTTATTACATATCCCCCCCACTTCTGCTTGCTCTTGCTGTGTGTCCATTCTTCTGTGTTTTTCTATGTCTGCTTCTTGTCTCCCCCCGTCTTTGCGGCGACGTGCCGAGTCAGCCCTCCGCGGCGGCGGCTCGCTCCGTTCGTGGGTGGCTCCATTCCATTTTCACGGGAGGCTCCGCTCCATGTTTTGCGGGCAGCAGTCCTCCATGTTTTTGCGGAGCTGCAGGCTTCCGCTTCGCAGGCAGCAGCTCCGCTTTTCACAGGTGACTTTGTCATGCCCGTGGGGGCTCCGCCCTGCCCGTGGCAGCTTTTTGCCTTGCCCACGGCGGCTCTGCCCCGCCCACAGCAGCTTGCCATTCTCAAGGCGGTCTGCCCGCTCGGAGAGGTCCCCGGGAACCGAACTCGGGGCCTCCCATGTGGTACCCCAGCACGCTCTTTATCCACTGAGCTATCTAGCCGGGCCCCTATTATATTTTTGATAATTTATTCTCTTCTTTTTGGGAAAGCCTATTTGTTGGATGTTGGCCATTCATGACAAATCCTCTAAGTTTCTTTTTTTCTTTATTTTTCCATTTCTTTGTTCTAATTTTTGAAAGATTTTTCCTCTTTAGCTTTTTACACTTGATTTATACTTGCTGTAATATTTTTAATGCTAAGATATCTCTATTTATTCTATGATTATTGCTTTATAATGGCATCCTGTTCACATTTTAGAGATATAACAAATATTCTCATCTCTCTGATGATATTACATGTTTCCTCCTATTCCCTGCATTGGGTCTATTTCCTCTAAATTCCTTTTTGGGGGAGGGGCTGGAGGTTTCTTTTTTAAATTTTTTTTATTCGGTATATCTTTTGCTTTCATGTTGGAGGCTTTCTTACAATAATTGAGGATCCTTAGCTATCAAACTGCATCTAAGAATAAGCCAGTGAAAAGATGATAGGAAATGTGGCAGGATGGAATATATTGGAGGGGGAAAAAGAAAGGGATTTGGGCACTTAAATTGGGTAGCTGGAACCCTCACATATCAATATATAGTGTTT
>PVKH010049326.1:0-10115 GCA_004027955.1 Chaetophractus vellerosus | reverse complement strand
TTTTGCCCTGCCCGTGGAGGCTTTTTGCCCTGCCTACAGCGGCTCTGCCCCGCCCATGGCGGCTTGCCCTCTCAAGGCGGTCTGCCCACTCGGAGAGGCCCTGGGAACCAAACCCGGGTCCTCCCATGTGGTGAACCGGCACCCTATCCACTGGGCTACAGCCGGCCCCCTCTCATTGTGATTTTTAAAGAGGTGAAATGACATAATGTGAAAGTAACCATAACCATTAAAGTAAGCAGTTTAGTGATATTTAGTTCATATATTCTCTTTATAAATTGTGTTATCTGTAAATGTGGTATATTACATTGATTTTCAAATGTTGAACAATGCTTGCATTCTTGGGATAAAGGCCACTTGGTCATAGTGTTTAATCCTTTTTTATGTTTTGTTGGATTTGGCTTGTTATTTTGTTGATGACTTATAAAGGATATTGGTCTGTAGTTTTCTTTTTTGTGATGTCTTTGTCTGGTTTTGGTATCAAGGTAATACTGGCCTTATGGAATCAGTTGGGAAGCTTTCCCGCCTCTTCCATATTTTGGTAGAATTTCTGAAATATTGGTATTAATTCTTCTTTAAACATTTGGTAGAATTCAGCAGTGAAATAATCTGGTTCTGGGATTTTCTTTGTTGGAAGATTTTGGGGTTTTGTTGTTGTTGTTATTGAGTAATTCGCTTTACTTCTTTTAGGTCTGTTTAGAGTTTCTATATTTTCTTGAGTCATTTTCATTAGTTTGTGCCTTTCTAGGAATTTGTTCTTTCTCCTAGGTTGTTTAATTTATTGCCATAAAATTCTTCATATAATTGCTTATCACCCTTTTTATTTCTGTAAGGTCAATGGTAATGTCTCCTCTTTCATTCCTGATTTCAGTAATATGAGGATTGGCTTGGCTTGACTTGGCTTGTCAGCCCCGTTAAAGGTTTGCCAGTTTTGTTGATATTTTCAAAGAGCCAAGTTTTGGGTTTTTTGGCATTCTCTATTGTTTTTAAATTCTTTATGCTATATTTGCTGTTCTGATTCTTATTCTTTCCTTCCTTTGGCAGGTTTAGTGTGGTCTTTTTTTCTAGTTTCTTAAGGTTGAAGCTTAGGTTATTGATTGTGATATTCCTTTTTTAATATAGATGTTTATAGCTATAAATTTCCCTATAAGCACTGCTTTATCTACATACCTTAAATTTTGTTATTTTGTGTTTTCATATTTTTTATTTCCCTTACGATGTTTTTCTTTAATCCATTTGTCATTTAGAAGTATGCTGCTTAGTCTACATATATGTGAATTTCCAAAATGTCCTTGTTATTGATTTCTAGTTTCCTTCCATTATGCTTACAGAACATACTTTGTATGGTTTCAGTAATTTTAAATTTATTTAGGCTTTTTTTTTTCTAATATGGTCTTTTTTGGAGAATATTCCATGTACACTATTGTTGGGTGAAGTGTTCTATAGATGTCTGTTAGGGCTGGTTGATTTATAGTGTCATTCAGGTGTTCTATTCCTTGTTGATCTTCTGTCTAGTTGTTCTATTATTTAAAGTAGGATTTTAAAGTCTCTATTATTGTTTGTCTACTTCTTGCTTTAATTGTCTCAATTTCTGATTAATTTCTTTTGGAACGCTGTTGTTACATGCATATATATTTATAATATCTTTTTTATGGATTGGCCTTTTTATTATAAAATGTCCTTTGCTCAACAGTTTTTGCTGTAATGTTTGTTTTCTCCAATAATAGTGTAGCCACTCCAGCTCTCATTAGACTACTCTTTGTATAGCATATCTTTTTCCATCCTTTTCCATTCAACGCATTTGGGTCTTTGAATCAAAAGTATGTCTTTTATAGACTCATAGTTGGATCATTTTTAAAATTCATTCTACCAATCTCTGCCTTTAAATTGGGGTGTTTAATTCAATTACATTTAATGTAATTACTGATAAGGTATGTGTTTTAGTTTGCTATATGCTACCAATGCAATATATCAAAAATGGATTGGCTTTTACAATATGAATGTATTAGGTTAAAAGCCTACAATTCTGAGGCCATGAAAGTGTCCAAATCAAGCCATCATCAGTAGATACTCTCTCATCAAGTTGCAGCTATGGGCAATCAGGCACATGGTGGTGTCCACTTGTCTCCTCTCCTTTGGGGCTCATTGCTTCAGCTTTGGACTGCTCTGTCTGTGGCTTTTCTCTCTTCTGGGTCCATTGATTTCAACTTCTGGAGGCTTCTCTCTGTCTCTGCCACTTTTTCTGTGTCTACAGCTCTATTTCTCCATTTATAAAGGACTCTAGTAAGAGGATTAAGATCTACCCTGGGCCATGCCCTACTGGGGCAATCTAATCAAATGGCCCTTAACTGATCGATCTAATCTAATCAAAGGTTCACAATAGGTTCAATTTAAGAACGTAACTTTCTGGGGTCCACGTAAAAGACTCAAACCTACATAGTAGGATCTACATCTGCCATTTTGTTATTAGTTAGTTATATGTGTTATCTTTGTTCCTCTGTTCCTACATTACTGCCTTCTTTTGTATTCAGTAGATATTTTCTAGCATACCATTTTATTTACTTCCCATGTAAATTCTTTTGCTATATTATTTAGGTTTTTTTTTTAAGATTTATTTTTATTTATATATCCCCCACTCTTGCTGCTTGTTCTTGCTGTGTTCATTGCTTTTGCGTTTTTCTGTGTCTGCTTGTCTCCCCCTGCTGCGGCATCCTGCTGAGTCAGCTCACCACGCGGCGGCTTGCCTGCTCGCAGCGGCTTGCCTTCTCAAGGCGGCCTGCCTCCTCGAGGAGGCCCCGGAAACCAAACCCAGTCATCCCATGTGGTAAACCAGGGCTCTACCAATTGAGCCACAACTGGCTCCCTAGGCTTTTTTTTTTATACATTTAACAATTTAATTTATAACACTCTAGCTTAGATTAATATCAGCTTAATTTCAGTAGTATACAAAAGTTTAGTTTCTTTATACCTCTGGTGCTACTCCTCTCCTTTGTGCCATTATTGTCATACAAATTATATCTTTATACATTGTGTGCCTATGAAACAGATTTATAATTATGGCTTCATGCCTTTGTCTTTTAAATCAGAAAGGTAGGAAAAAATAGTTGTAAGTGAAAGATAGATTTTTACTGTCTTTCTTATGTACCTATTTAATTTTACCAGTGTTCTCTATTTCTTCATGTGGATTCAAATAACTGTCTAGTTCCCTTTTATTTCAACCTGAAGGATGCCCTTTAGTATTCCTCACAAGTTGTGTCTTTTACTTCCACATTCCAGGCCCCACAGTGGATGGGGGATCCTGTAACCCCACTGTACAAGCTGGGATTCTGAAGGGCTACATCCTTAGGAGTAAGTTTAAACCAGAAGAAAGCCTTTGTAAGAATTCTCTGTTTTTCTTTCTCTTGGAATGTCTTACTTTCTCTTTTTTTGCAAACTCCTACACCCTAGATACCCAGATCCACCAGTTGTAACATTTTGTCACATTTAATCTATCCATTTACTGAATGTGGGCAATCAAGCACATGGCAACATCCACTCATCTCTCCCCTCTCCTCTGGGCCTTCCTGCTTTGAGCTTCTGTGTTCCATTGACTTCAGCCTCTGGCTTCCTGGGCCTTCTCTCTCAGCTTCTGGGTTCTACTCTATATCCACAGCTTTATAATTGGAAGCAATTATAAAGGACTCCAATAAAAGGATTAAGACCCACTGTGGCTCATGCAATCCAGTCAAAGGCCCTTAACTGTAGTAATTTAATCAAAAGGTCCCACCTACAATAGATTTACATGCACAAGAATGGATTAGCTTTAAGAACAGGATTTTTCTGGGGCCCAAAAAAATCTTCAAACTGTCACACCCACCCTCCATCCCCCGGTAACCTTTAGTCTGCTTTCTGTCTGAATTTGCTGAAATAATGTTTGTTTTGTTTTTAATTTAAAAAGTTATAGGTATTCAGAAAAATCATTCAGGAAATACAGTTCCCTTGTACACCTCTTTTATTAACTGTGTGTAGTAGTAATGTACATTTGTTACAATTGATGAAAGAATATTATTGTAATGGTAATATTAATTACAGTCTGTGGATCACATTATGGTTTACTGTTTTGCATAGTCCTATGGGTTTTTTAAATTTTATTCTAGTAACATACAACTTTAAATTTCCACCATCAACCATATTCAAATTTATAATTCAATTTTATTAATTACATTCACAATGTTATGTTATCACCACCATCCATTACTGTATTAGTCAGCCACAGGGGTGCCTTTTGAAATATATCAAAAATTGGTCAGTCTTTATAAAGGGTATTTATTTGAGGTAGAAGCTTACAGTTACCAGGCCACAAAGCGTAAGTTTCTTCTCATACCAAAGTCCACGTGTTGGAGCAAGACAGCTGCCGATGTCTGCAAGGGCTCAGGCCTTTGGGTTTCTCTCTGGGCTTAGCTTATGTTTCCTCCACAAGTTCAGCTGTAGACCATGAGGCTCTCTACACTTTGTGTCTCTCCACAAGGCCAGCTGTAGACTATCAGGCGAACGCTTCTCTCCAACATCAGAACTGCTTCTCAAAAATCTCCTTCTCCAAATCTCTCTCTTTTCTTTTATACTTGAGACCACACCCACCGAGGGGCGGGGCCCAACACCCTCCTGGCATGGCCCAGTTAATGCCCTTATCATAAACCAATCATGCCCAGATGAACAGATCAGTTTACAAGCATGACCCAATTTATATTTTTGGAATTCATAATTACATAAAACTGTCAAACCATTAAAATTACCAAAATTTTTCCATCATCCCAATAGAAACTGTACAATTTAAGTATTAGTTCTCCATTCCGTACCCCCAAATGGCCCCTGGTAACCTATATTCTAGTTTCTAACTCTGTAAATTTGCTTATTCTAATTGTCTCAATATCAATGAGATCATACAATATTTGGCCTGTTGTGTCTGGTTTATTTCACTCAACATGAGGTATTCAAAGTTCATCCATGTTGTCATGTGTCAGAACTTCATTCCATTTTATGGCTGAATAATATTCCATTGTATGTATATGCTATATTTTGGTTGTCCATTCATTTGATGATGGACAGTGCATCTTTTGGCAATTGTGAATTGTGCCGCTGTGAATATCAGTGTGCAAATATCTGTTCAAGTCTATGCTTTCAGTTCTTTTGGATGTATACCTAGATGTGGATTTGCTAGATTATATGGTAATTCCACATTTATCTTTCTTCTGAGGAACTGCCAAACTGTTTTGTACAGCAGCTGTAACATTTTACAGTCACACCATAATGAACAAGTATTACTATTTTTCCATATCCTCTCCACGATTTGTTTTCCAATTTTTAAATATAGCCATTCTAGTGGGTGTGAAATGGTATCTTGTGATTTTGATTTGGCATTTCCCTAATAGCTGTTGATGTTGAACATCTTTTCATGAGCTTTTTGGTCATTTGTATAATTTCTTTGGAGAAAAGTCTATTCAAGTCTTTTACCCATTTTGAAATTGGGTTGTTTGTCTTTTTGTTGTTGAAGTGTAGGATTTCATTACATATTCTGGATATTAAACCCTTATTGGATATGTGTTCTCCAGATATTTTCTCCCATTGTGTATGTAGGTTGTCATTTTACTTTCATGAAAAAATCTTTCAATGTACAAAAGATGTGATATTGTGGAGATCCCATTTATCTATTTTTTTTCTTTTGTTGCTTGTGCTTTGGGTGTAAAGTCTAAGAAACATTTGCCTAACACAGATCCTGAAGATGCTTCCCTATGACTTCTTTTAGGAGTTGATAGTTCTGGTTCTTAAACTTAAGTCTTTGTTCCATTTTGAGCTGATTTTTTAATATTGTGTGAGGTAAGAGTCCACCTTAATTCTTTTGCATATGGGAACCAGTTTTTCTTTTTTCCCAGCACCATGTGCTAAAGAGACTACTCTTTCCCAATTGAGCAGACTTGGCATCTTTGTCAAACTTAGTTGGCCATAAATGTGAGGGTTGATTTCTGAACTCTGGATTTCATTCCATTGTTCTGTATGTCTGTTCTTGTGCCAGAACCATGCTGATTGAATTAATGTGTCTTTGTAATAAGTTTTAAAATCAGGAAGTGTGAGTACTACAACTTCGTTCTTCTTTTATAAGATAGCTTTGGCTATTCGGGATCCCTTACCTTCCCAATTAAATTTGATGATTTGCTTTTCCATTTCTGCAAAGAAAGCTGTTAGAATTTTGATTGGGATTGCGTTGAATCTTTAAGCCACTTTGTATAGAATGACATCATAACAATATATAGCCTTCTAATCCATGAACATGGTGGAATGTCCTTCCATTTATTTAAGCCGTCTTTGACTTCTTTTAGAAATGTTTTGTAGTTTTCTGTTTACAAGTCCTTCATATACTTGGTTAGATTTATTCCTGGATATTTTATTCTTTTATTTTCTATTGTAAATGGGATTTTATTCTTGATTTCTTCTTGAGAATTATCCATTAGTAGTGTATAGAAACACTACCGGTTTTTTACTGTTGCTCTTGTATCCCATCACTTTGATGAATTCATTTATTAGCTCTAATAGCTTTATTGTGGATTTTTCAGGATTTTCTGTATATAAGAACTTGTGATCCATTAACAGGGAAAGTTTTGCTTCTTCCTTTCCAATTCGGATTCCTTTCATTATTTTTTTTTTTCCTGCCTGTTTGCTCTGTCTAGAACTTCCCGGACAATGCTGAATGACGAGTGACAGTATTCCTGATATCTTAGAGACAAAACTTTCAGTCTTTCACCATTAAGTATGATGTTAGCTGTGGGCTTATTTTTTTTATATGCCGTTTATCCTGTTGAGGAAATTTCCCTCTATTCTTAGTTTTCTAAGTGTTTTTGTCAAGAAGGGTACTGGATTTTGTCAAATGTTTTTTCTGCATCAGTTGACATGATCATCTGGGTTTTTTCCCCATTGGTTCTGTTAATGTGGTATATTGTATTATCTTATTTTCTTATATTGAACCACCCTTCCCTGCCTGGTGTATAATTGATCAAGGTGTGTAATTCTTTTAATATGCTGCTGGATTCAGTTTGCTAGTCTTCTGATGAGGATTTTTACATCTGCGTTCATAAAAGATATTGGTACATAATTTTCTTTTCTTGAGATCTTTTTATCTGGCTTTGGTATCAGGATAATGTTGGCCTTAGAATGAGTTAGAGGGTGTTCCCTCCTCTCCAATTTTTTGGAAGGCTTTGAGCAGGATTGGGGTTAATTCTTCTTGGATTGTTTGTTAAAATTCTTCTATCAATCTGGTCCTGGGCTTTTCTTTGTTGGGAGGTTTTTATTACTGATTTAATCTCTTTACTACTTGCTGGTTTGTTGAGATCTTCCTTTTCTTTTGAATCAGTGTAGGTAGTTTGTGTGTTTCTATGAATTTGTCCCTTTCTATCTTATTTGTTGGTGTCAGTTGTTGATAGTATCTTCCTGTTACAGTTTGATGTAATTATGAATTCCAAAAATCCATTTTGAATCATGCTTGTAAACTGATCTGTTCATCTGGGCATGATTGGTTTATGATTAGGGTGTTAACTTGGCCATGTCAGTAGGGCATTGAGCCCCGCCTCTTGGTGGGTGTGGTCTCAAGTATAAAAGGCAAGGCAAAAGACAGAGGGAAGCAGATTTGAGAAGCAGATTTTTGAGAAACAGTTCTGATGTTGGAGAGGACGCCCCAGGAGAAGAGAAGTGAACCGTTCGCCTGATAGTCTAGAGCTGACCTTGTGGAGGAAGCACTAAGCCCGTAGAGAAATGCAGCCCCTGGAAGAGAGGAACCCAAGGAGCCTGAACCCTGGCAAACGTTGGCAGCTGTCTTGCTCCAACATGTGACAATAGACTTTGGTGAGGGAAGAAACTTATGCTTTGTGGCCTGGTAACTGTAAGCTTCTACCCCAAATAAATACCCTTTATAAAAACCAACCAATTCTTGGTATTTTGCAAAAGCACCCCTTTGGCTGACTAATATACCTCCTATATTCCTTTTTATTTCTGTTGGGTGATACTGATGTCCCCATTTTATTTCTGATTTTAGTTGTTTGTGTCATCTCTCTTTTTTCCTTGTCAGTCTAGCTAACAGCATGTCCATTTTATTGATCTTTTCAGAGAACAAACTTTTGGTTTTGTTGATTCTCTCTATTGTTTGTTTTATTCTCTATTTCATTTATCTCCACTCTAAACTTTATTTCCTTCCTTCTGCTCACTTTGGGTTTACTTTGCTCTTGTGTTCTATATCTTCTAGTTTTGAGGTTAGGTCTCTAATTTGTGATCTTTCTTCCTTTTAACTAGAAGCATTCAGAGCTAGCTGCACAGCCTTTGCTGTATCCCATAAGTTTTGATATGTTTTGTTTTCATTTTCATCAGCCTCAGTATGTTTCATAATTTCCTTTGTGATTTCTTCTTTGACTCATTGGTTTCAGAGAACATTATTTAATTTCCACATATTTGTGAATTTCATTTCTCCACTTGTTACTGACTTCTAGTTTCATTTCGTTGTGTTGGAAAAGTTATGTTTTTTTAATTTATTGAGACACTTTTTTTAACCTACATTTGGTTTATCCTAATGTTTTGTGTGCACTAGAGAAGAATGCATATTCTGCTGCTGTTGGGTGAAGTGTTTTATTATGTCTAGTTAGTTTAGGGTATTGTTTAATCCATTTACATTAAAAGTAACTACTGATATTGCAGAACGTGTTTTTTTTGCCATTTTACTATTTACTTTTTGCAAGCAAGTCTCATACCTTTTTGACCCTCAATTCTTCTGTTAATGCCTACTGTCATATTTATTTAATTTTTTGTATGTACCATACTGAGTCCCTTCTCATTTCTTGGTGCTTAATGTTTTCATATCTTTTGGTTTTGGTTTCCATGAGGTTGATTAACATCCTAAATATATTACATTCATTTTTTATTTGATAGCACCTTAACTTTAATAGTGTATACATCCATAATTCCTATCCTTGTAACAATTTTTTTCTTGTGTCTGATCTTTTTTTTTTTTTAAGAAGCTTTAGATTATATAAGTGTTACATAGAAAATTTACGGGATTCCCATATGTCCCATCCCTTTCCCCGTCCCACACTTTCTTACATTAACAACATCTTTCATTAGTGTGATACATTTGTTACAATTGATGAACACATACTGAAGCATATTGCTGCTAACCCTGGACTATAGTTTACATTGTAGTTTATACTCTGCCCCACACAATTTTATAGGTTATGACAAAATATGTAATGGCTTGTGTCTGCCATATATCATGCAGGACAATTCCAGTGTCCCAAAAACACCCCCATGTTACATCTATCCTTCCCTCGCCCTCCCCTTAGAACCTCTGGTGGCCACTGCCTTTATATCAATGATAAAACTTCTCCCATTGTTAGAATAATAATGTCTATCATAGGAAAATAATATGTCTACTTTAGTCCATTGTTCATTCCCCAATCTTGAGGATCTTGGGATATAACAATTTTTGACTTAAAGTTTATTTGATGTTAGTATAGCTACCTCAGCTCACCTTTGGTTACTATTTGCATGCTGTGTTTTTCTGTCCTTTCACTTTCAACCTACCAGTGTTTTTGAAGTTAAGGTGATTCTCTTGTAAACAGTATATAGTTGGGCATGCTTTTTTATCCTTTCTGCTAACCTCTGACCTTTGGCAAATATAATCCATTTATGTTTAAAGTAAATACTGATAATGCAGGATGTTCCCATTTTGCTATTTGTTCTTTGTCTTATACCTATTTTTATCCCTCAGTTTTTCTGTTCATGCCTGATTATGTATTTACTTGATTTTTTGTAGTTACCATTGTGTATCCCTCCTCATTTCTTCCTGCCTATATATTTTTCATATATTTTCTTTGTGTTACAATAGGGCTTGAATTAAACATCCTAAATCTATAACAATAATGTTTGATTTGGTACCAACTTAACTTGAATAGCATACACATACAGTGCTCCTATAACCCTCTGTCCCCCTACCTTTTTGTTGTACATATTACAGTTTAGATCTTTGTACATTGTATGTTACAAAACCATAGATTTATCATTACTTTTTATCCATTTGCATTTTAGAACCTGTTAGACCTAAAAAA
>PVKH010049325.1:0-10110 GCA_004027955.1 Chaetophractus vellerosus | reverse complement strand
CCATCACCCTGAAGCAGCTGAATTGACAGAATAGTGGAATGACCTTTTGAAGACTCAATTACAGCACCAACTATGTGGCAATACCTTGCAGGGCTGGGGCAATGTTCTCCAGGAGACTGTGTATGCTCTAAATCAGCATCCACTCTATGGTGCTGTTTCTCCCATAACGAGGGAGAAACATGGGTCCAGGAATCAAGGGGTGGAAATGGTTGGTGGCACCACTCACTATTACCCCTAGTGACCTACTAGGAACATTTTTGCCTACTGGCCCTGAAACCTTAAGCTCTGCTGATATACAGGTCTTAGTCCCAAAAGGAGGAGTGCTGCCACCAAGGAACACAACAATGATTCCATTGAACTGGAAGTTAAGACTGCCACCTGGCCACTTTGGGCTCTTCTTGCCTTTGAATCAACAGGCAAAGAAAGGAATTACTTTGCTGGCTGGGGTGATTAATCCTGACTATTAAGAGGAAATAGGACTGCATGTATATAATGAGGGTAAAGAAGAGTTTGCCTGGAATACAGGAGACCCTCTAGGGCATCTCTTAATACTGCCATGGCCTGTTTTTAAAGTCAATGGAAAATTGCAACAACCCAACCCAAGCAGGACTAACAATGGCTCAGAATCTTCAGGAGTGAAGATTTACCCACCAGGTAAAGAACCATGGCCAGCTGAAGTATTTGCTGAGGGTAATGGGAACATGGAATGGGTAGTGGAAGAAGGTAGTGATAAATATGAACTTCGACCACATGACCAGTTACAGAAATGAGGACTGTAATAGTCATGAATCTTTCTTCCTTTTTTTGTTATGAGTATGATTGTATATGTACATCAAATAAATATCTTTGTTTTCTTCCCCTATGGTTGCCGAGTTGACAAGGGGTAGACTGTGATCGTTAGTCTAATGTGTCACCTTGGCCAGGTAATTGTGCCCAGTTGTTTAGTCAAGCAAGCATTTGGCTAATTGTAATACAAGGACATTTATGGGCTTTAATCGTTGGTGAGCTTACTGCATCTATGGCTGATTATATCTGCATCAACCAAGGAGATTACCCTCAGCAATGAGTGATGCTTTTCCCAGCTTGTCTTTGGATAGCCTACGTCTCCCCAAAACTCATCAAGTACCTTCACTGGACTTTCATTGGAGCTCCTGGTTTGCAGCCTGTCTGTAGAACCTGGACTTGTGTATCCCCATGGTCATGTGAAAGACTCATAAAATATCATACTATTTACCAATATCTCCTATTCAGTCTGTTTCCCTAGAGAACCCTGACTAATGCAGCTACTAACATGGAATCTACAGTTTTCTAAAGTTTAAAAAATTTTTTTCTAGGTAAGTTGTGGGTTTACAGAACAATCATACATAAAATACAGGATTCCCATACACCACCCCACTACTAACTCCTTTCATTGTTGTGGAACATTTGTTACGATTGATGATGTCTTTTTTATAGTTGTACTGTTTTTTAACAGTAGTTACCTTTGTTATAATTGATGAAAGATTATTAAAATAATCCTGTTAACTCTCATCCACAGGTGTATTTCTTCCAATATACAACCCTATTAGTAACACCCTGTATTAGTGTCATGCATTAGTTATAATCCATTAATGAATTTTGTTATGCTAACTACAGTCTACCTATAATAGGGTTCACTTTGTTATACAGCCCTATGTTACATCTTTTAATTCTTACTCTAGTAACATATACAATCTAAAGTTTCCCCTTATAAGTACATTCACCAATTGATTTTATGCTCTTAATTACACTCACGATATTGCCCTTCCATCCCCACATTCATTTCCAAACCTTAATAATCAATGTAATTAGAAATTCTGTACAAATTAAGCACCAGATCCCCATTCTCTAAACCCCATTCTATCCCAAAGTCAACTATAATTTAGATTCAAACTCTGAATTTGCTTATTATAAAAGTTTGTATCAGTGAGATGATGCAATGTTTGTCCTTTTGTGTCTGGTGTATTTGAGCATGTCCTCAAGGCTCATCCTGTTGCATGCATCAGGATTTCTTCCTTTTTATGGCTGAATAATATTCCATTGTATGGATATATCACATTTTTTTATCCATTTATTGACTATTGGACACTTGAGGTGCTCCTATCTTTGGCAATTGTGAATAATGCTACTATTAATATTGGTGTGAAAATATCTGTTTTAGGTCCTTACTTTCAATTCTTCACCTTTTCATATGCTTTTTAGCCATTTGTACATCCTCTCTGGAGAAATGTCTATTTAAGTCCCTTGCTTATTTTTAATTAGATTGTCTATTTTTCAAATGTAGTGTTTCTTTTTATATTCTGGATATTAAACCCTTATTGGATAAGTGGTTTCCAAATATTTTCTTCCATTTAGTATATTGTTTTTTTGTCATTTTCATGACAAAGTCCTTTGTTATGCAAAAGTTTTTAATTTTAAGGAGGTCTCATTTATTTTTTCTTTCATTGCTTGTGCTTTTGGTATAAAGTGCTTTTGGTATAAACTGTTGCCTAACACAAGATCCTGAAGATGCTTCCCTACATTTTCTTCTAGAAGTTTTATAGGCCTGGTTTTTATATTTAGAGCTTTGATCCATTTTGAGTTATTTTTTGTATATGGTGTGAGATAGGGTCCTTTTCTTTCTTTTGCATATGGATATCCAATTCTCCCAGCACCAACTGTTGAAGAGAATTCTTTCCCAATTGAGTGGACTTGGATGTACTGTGTTAATAATAGGGAGGTGTGGAAAAAATATACCAAATGTATGCTATAGACCATAGTTAGTGGTAATAGTCTGATGTTGTTATTTCATAATCTGTAACAAATATTCACATAATGTAGTATGTTGGTGGAGGCGTGTTGTTTGGGAATTCCCCACATGTGCTTGATTGTTTTGTAAGTTCACAACTTCTCTAATAAAAATATATTTTTAAAATGTTATCACTAATCTGGCTTCTAATACCACAGATTATATTTGCCTAGTTTTAAACATTATATAAATAGAATCAGGTAATAGACATGATTTTGTTTGACATCTTTTACTCAACATTATGTGCATGAATTACATCCATGAAACAGTTGTTTGTTCATTGGCATTGTCATACAGTTTCATCTATAAATATATCATAAATTATGTATTCATCTACTATTAAAAAAATCAATTGGCCTTAGATGATAGGGTCTATTTCTAAATTCTCAATTCAATTTCATTTGTCACTGTATTGACCTTTGTGCCAGTACCAGGCTGTTTTGATCACTGTAACTTTGTAATATGTCTTCAAGTCAGGAAGTGTGAGCCTCCAACTTTGTTCTTCTTTTTTGAGATGTTTTTGGCTATTCAGGGATCCTTACCCTTCCAAACAAATTTAATAATTGGCTTATCCATTTCTGTAAAGTAGGCTATTGGAATTTTGATTTGGATCATTTTGGGTAGAATTGTCATCCTAATGATATTTACTGTTCCAATCTATGAACATTCTTTAGGTCTTCTTTGATTTCTTTTAGCAATTTTTTTGGTAGTTTTTTTGTGTGTATAAGTCCTTTATACCTCCTTGGTTAAATTTATTCCTAGATATTTGATTCTTTTAGTTGCTAATTTAAATGGAATTTTTCCTTGATTTCCTCCTCAGATTGCTCTTTACTAGTGCAAAGAAATACTACTGCTTTGTGCATGTTGGTCTTGTACCCTGCCACTTTGATGGTTTCATTTACTAACTCTAAGAGCTTTATAGTAGGTTTTTCAGGACTTTCTGTATATAGGATCATGTCATCTGAAAATAGGAAAGATTTACTTCTTCCTTTCCAATTTGGATGTCTTTATTTTATTCTCTTGCCTAACTGCTCTGACTAAAACTTCCAGAAAAATGTTAAATAACTGTGGTGAGAGTGAGCATCCTTGTCTTATTCCAGATCTTAGATGGAAAGCTTTCAGTCTTCCACCATTGAGTATTAGAATAGCTGTGGTTTTCTCATATATTATGTTAAGAATGTTTCCTTCTACTCCTATTTTTCTAAGTATTTTATCAAGAAAGGCTGCTGGATTTTGTCAAATGACTTTTTTGCATCAATTGAGATGATCATGTTTTTATCCCATCATTTTGTTAAAGTGGGGTATTACATTAATTGATTTTCTTAAGGTGACCTGCCCTTAAATAAATGCAATAAAAGCCGATTGATCATGTTGTATAATTGTTTTATTGTGCTGATGGATTTGAATTGCAAGTATTTTGTTATGGATTTTTGCATCTATATTCATAAGGGACATTGCTCTGTAATTTTCTTTTCCTGTGGTATCTTTATATAACTTTGGTATCAGGGTGATGTTAGCTTCATAGTATACATTAGGTAGTGATCCCTGCTTTTCAATTTTTGGAAGAGATTGAGCAAGATTGGTATTAATTCTTCTAGGAATGACTGATAGAATTCACCTGTAAATCCATCTGGTCTTAAACTTTTATTTGTTGGGAGGTTTTTGATGACTGATTTAATATCATTACTTGTGATTGTTCTGTTGAAGTCTTATATTTCTTCTAGTGTCAGTGTGGGTTGTTTGTGTGTTTCTAGGAATTTTTCAGTTTCATCTAGGTTGTCTAATTTGTTGGCATACAATTGTTCATAGTATCCTCCTGTGATCCTTTTTATATCTATGGAGTCAATAGTAATGTTTACCTATCCTTTTTAAAATATTATTTGTCTCTTCTTTTTTTTTCTTTGTCAGTCTAGCTAAGGTTTTGTCAATTTTATTGATCTTTTCAGAGCACCAACTTTTGTTTTTTTTTAATTCTCTCATTTTTTAAATTCTCAATACATTTATTTCTGCTCTAATTTTTGTTTTTTCTTTCCTTCTGCTTCCTCTGGAATTAGTTTGATATTCTTTTTCTAGTTCCATTAGGTGTGCAGTTAGGTCTTTGACTTTAGCATTTTCTTCTTTTTTAATGTAAGCATTTAGAGTTATAAATATCCTGCTCAGGAGTGCCTTCACTGCATGCCATTAGTTTTTCCTTTTTAAAATATATATAATAATTTTTTTATTTTTATTTTTTAAAGATACTTAGATTACACAAAAGTTACATAAAAATTACAGGGGATTCCCATATGTCCCACTCCCTACACCTCTCACATTTTTCCACATTAACAACAACCTTCATTAGTGTGGTGTGTTCATTACAATTGATGAATACATTTTGGAGCATTGGCACTAAGCATGGATTATAGTTTACATTTTAGTTTATACTCTTTCCACACAATTTTGTAGGTTGTGGCAAGATACATCATGGCCTATATCTGTCATTGCAATGTCATTCAGGACAAATCCTGGGTCCCAAAAAGCCCTCATATTACTCCTGTTTTTCCCTCTTCCTGTTCTCAGAACCTCTAGTGACCACTGCCTCCACATCAATGATATAAGTTCTTACATAGCTAGAATCACAATAAGTCTATGGTAGGATACCAGTAAGTCTACTTTAGGCCATAGTTCATTCCCCAATCCTGAGAGTTCTGGGATGGTGATGCCCACTCCACCTCTAATTGAAAGGGAACATCGATCCCCAAGGGCAGATGGATGCGATTCTCTTGCTTCCAGTTGTAGACTCCCTCGGTTCCTTGGAATGGTTGTTGTCCATCATAATCTCCTTGTTAGTTGTCCTGGGTAGTCCAATGAACTGGAGAGTAGGTGTTGCAACTCCTTGGAGATTCATGGCCCAGCTGGTACATGGACAGTCCAAAGATTTAAGACTCTTGGATGTACACCTTTCAACTCTGGTACTAATTATAGGTTCAAATAGAAGTGTCAGAAGAGCCATGTGTAGGGAAACCAGAACTACCCATGTGAAGGGAAACCATCCCTTATGGCATATGGATGGGATTCACTTGCTTGCAGTTGTAGACTCTCTCAGTTCCTTGGGATGGTCATTGTCCATCATCATCTCCTTGTTACTTGTCCTGGGTGAGTCTAATGAAATGAAGACTAGGTGTTGCTACTCTGTTGAGATCCAGAGCCTACTGGTACATGGACAACCCAAAGATTTAAGTCTCTTGGATGTATACCTGTCAACTCTAGTGCTAATCATAGGTTCAAATAGAGGGGTCAGAAGAGGCATGTGTAGGGAAACCACAACTGAGTCCAACTCTATTACACAAGAGAGCATAAATTCCAAAATAGGGATCACTGGCAAGGCACCAAGCTATCTGCCCAGACTATAGTATCTGAATGTCTCCAGAGCCCTCAGGAGTGCTGCTATTTGAAGTAGTATGTACTTTGGCAGTCAATGAGATCCTGCTGAGACGTGCATAAGCCTAACATCTGGAATGACCTCCTGACTCACTTTGAATTCTCTTAGCCATATAAACTCATTTGTCTTTACCTTTCCCCCTTTTTGAGCAAGATCTTTCTCCAGTTGCACTGCTGGTTGGTGCTTGGTAGTAATCCCTTGGTGCCAAGGAGGCTCATCCCCAGCAGCCATGTCCCATGTTGGGGGGAAGGTAATGCATTTATATGCTGGGTTCAGCTTAGAGAGAGGCCACATTTCAGTAACAAGGAGGCTTTCAGGAGGGAAATCTTAGGCACCCTATAATACTAGACTAAGTTTCAATTTCAAAAGTAAAGGTTCATAAGTACAGTCATCAATCTCAAGGGCCCATCAATAGACCATCCTACTTCACTAGTTATTGGCCCTGTACTCAGGGGATTCTTGCTGTTCCATTAGAGATTGTGGCAAAGCTCCCCAGGATGGGAATTTGATAGTCTTTCAGTTATTGTGTGAATCTTCACCCACTGTGACAATGCCCTCATTACTTTTGACATGTTGCATTCATGTTGTCATTTGTCTCAAGATATTTATGGATTCCCCGTGTGATTTCTCCTTGAACCACTGATTTTTTAAGTGTGTTACCTAAATTCCCTGTATTTGTGGATTTCCCATTTCTTCTCTTATTATTGATTTCCAGCTTCATTCCATTATTGTCAGAGAAGATGATTTGTATAATTTGAATCTTTTAAAAATGTATTGATACCTGTTTGTGACCCAACATGGTGTACTTTTGATAATGAGCCATGCACAATTGAGAAAAATGTATTTCCTACTGTTTTGGGGGCAATATTCTGTATATCTTTGTAAGAGCCTGTTTATTTATCATTTTAATTAATTTCTCTGTTTCCTTAATAAAATTCTGTCTAGATGTTCTATCTATTGATAAGAATGGTGAACTTGAGTCTCCAAATATTTTTGTAGAGGGGTCTATTTCTCCCTTCAGTTTTGCCAGTGTTTGCCTTATGTATATTGGGGCACCATAATTAGGTGCATAAATACTTATGATTTTTATTTTCTCTTGATGGTTTTACCTTTTTAAAATATATAGTGCCCTTCTTTTTCTCGTTTTTCCAAACTTTCACCTTCAACCTATTTATGTTTTTGGGTCTAAGATGAGTCACTTGTAAACAACATATTGTTGTATCATGATGTTTTATCCATTCTGCCAATCTTTGTCTTTTTATTGGGGAGTTTAATCTGTTAACATCCAATGATATTACTGTGAGGGCAACACATACTTCCAGGATTTTGTCCTTTGTTTTTACTATATCTTTTTCCCATTTTTCTTTTCCTTTATTGCAACCCCCTTTCCTATATAGTTGATCGTTTGTGATGTATCTCACTGATTCCTTTCTCATTTCTTTATATTTTAAAAAATACTTTCTTTGTAGTTACCCTGGGGTTTATATTGCACAACCTACATCTATAAGCTACTAATGTGAAATGATACCAACTTAGCTTCAATACATATTCTCTTCATTTCTTCACATTACTCCAAGTCATTCTCTTCTGTCTTTTCCTTTTAACCTGCAGAACTCCCTTTAGTAATTCTATTAAGACAGGATTTTGTTGATAAAGCTCTCTCAGTTTCTCTTTATCTGTGAATATTCAAAGTTCTCCCTCATTTTTGAAGGACAAGTTTTTCAGGTAAAGAATTGGCTGGCAGTTTTTGTTTTTCAGTACCTTAAGTATATCATACTACTACCTTCTTGCCTCCATTGTTTCTGATAAGAAAGTAGCACTTAATCTTATTGAGCTTCCTTTGTATGTATCAAATAACTATCCTTGCTGCTTTCAGAATCCTCTCTTCATCTTGGTATTTGACATTCTTCTTAGTATTTATTTCAGAATTAGGATATTTTCTATTTGACATATGCCATACTTTTTGGACATGTATATTTATGTCTTCATAAGAGTTGGGACATTTTTGACCATTATGTCCTCAAATATTCTTTCTGCCCCTTTTCACTACTCTTCTTCTTCTCTGAAACCCAGGATATGCATGTTTGTGAACTTCATGCTATCACACAAATCCATAAGACACTGCCCAATTTATTCTGTTCTTTTCTCTATTTGTTTTTCTGACTATATAATTTATATTGTGTGTCTTCTAGTTTGCTGAGTCTTTCTTCTGTCTGTTCAAATTTGAAGTTGTATGCCTGTGTATTAGTTAGCCAAAGGGGAGCTGATGCAAAATACCAGAAATCAATTGGTGTTTACAAAGGATATTTATTTGGGGTAGAAGCTTACAGTCACAAGGCCCTAAAAAGTCCAACTTAAGGTACCATAAGAGGTACTTTCTCACTCAAGAGTCTGTTACCATGTGTTGAAGCAACATGGCAGGCAATATCTGTGATTATTCAGTCTTCATCCTCCTTCCAAATCTCCATGGTTCCAGCTTCTTCCAATTTCAGCTGCAGACTGGGACAAGTCTTGTCTCTCTCCTGGACCTCATTTCTCTCCAGGCTCAGCTGCTCTGCTCTCTCCACAAGGCCAGCTTTAAACTGTCAGGTGAACACCTTGTCTCTCTTCCAGGGATCTCTGCCATGTCTAATGGAGCCTTCTCTATTGCTCTGTGTTCTTCTCCTGTGTGTTTACTTCCTGGGGCTCCAGCTCCAAAATTCCAACTGTCTCCTCTGCCTTGTTGTTTTCTCTGTGAGTCCCTGCCCACCAAGGGAGTGGGGACTCAACATCCTACTGATGTCATCCATTCAAAGCCCTAGCCATAATTTAATCAAGTAAAAGTGAAACCTCTGAATTCAATACAATCTAAGGGTATCACTAGCCCAGAGGAACAGACCACTTTACAAACATATTCAGTATTTCCGTTTGGAATTCATCAATAATATCAAACTGCTATAGCCTATAATATGTTTTTCTACCTCCATTTTTCTGCCTTTTAGCCACAAAATTTCTGATATGTTTCATTTTATACTTTCAAATTCTTTGTTATATTCATACATTGTCTTCTTAATATCCTTTATCTCTTTGTGAATGTTTTCCTTCATCTCTTTGAATTCATTTAGAAGATTTATTTGAACTTCTTTGCTTATTTGTTCAAAATTCTGTGTTTCCTCTTAATTTTTAATTTGTTCCCTTGACTGAGCCATATCTTCCTATTTCTTAGTATGGATTGTAATATTTTGTTGATGTCTGGGTATCTGATTATCTTGATGAGTTAACTTTAAAAGTCCAATTCTCCCTCTAGTCTAGGGTTTTATTGTTTATTAGGTTTGTGCTAATGCTCTCCTAAGATGCTTGGTCCAACTTACTCAAGAATTTTAGAATAGTCCTTGTTTAACTGATCAGATTTTCTCAGCCTTCATCTGATTCTTGCCTTCCACATGTGGTACAATTTTTACGATTGCAGTTTTTGTGTAATTTTTCAAAAGGACAAAAGACTCCTTTCCTCTGTTCCTTCACTAGGAATCTTGATCTGTTCTGTTTGTTTTTGCGGAGAATGTCCTCCCCAGCTCCTATGATTTGTTTAAAGTCTCTTCCTCACTTGGTGCTGCATTTTCCTTATACTTTTCAGTTCTGGGACCTACAGCCTTAAAGCAGTTCAGCTTAACTCCCTTGCCCTTTTATTCTCTGTGATACTTTTCTGCCACCAGTTTCTTCCTCATAATGTTATTCCCACCACAGGGAACCAGATGGGGTGAATCCAGAAAGGTGGGTCATTCCAAAAAGTCCATTTTGTAATTAGGAAGTCCAGGTAACAGTAGTTGGTTTAAATGAATGCTGACCACCATTCTTCCATGGTTTCTTTCCCCACACCACCTCCCAGTGGGCCCTTTTGTATGCA
>PVKH010049324.1:0-10112 GCA_004027955.1 Chaetophractus vellerosus | reverse complement strand
AATAGAAACTTTAATTGCATTGACAAAATCCTTTTGCCCTGTAACGTAACATAATTACAGGTACAACACCAGGGTTTGGAGACAAAATTCTGCCTGCCATATTTAGTTGCACCCTTTTTGCTTCAAAATCAAAAGTTGATAAATAGAAAAAAGAAACTATAAAAGATACCTTACCTGGCTCAAAAAAAAAACAAAACAACAACAACAAAAAAACAACGATAAAGATCACCACAGCTGGGAAATTAAAAATAAATGCAGGAAAGTGGATGTGGCTCAACCATTTGGGTGCTTGTCTACCACATGGAAGGTCCTGGTTCAGTCCCAGTGCCCCTTGTAGAAGATGAGCAAACAGACGCTGCCCCCGCCACAAACAAGCTAGATGCTGCCCCTGCTGCAAATGTGCTAGACGCTGCCCTTGCTGCAATGAGCAGATGCCCCAAGCTAGCAGACGCTGCAGTCCATGGGAGTGATGTGGCCCAGACCCTTGGGCACTCCCCTCTCATGTAGGAGGTCCCGGGTTTGGTTCCCGGTGCCTCCTGGAGAAGATGAGCAAACAATAAGCAGACAGGCAAGAGAATCATCTGGGGGATATATAAAAGTAAATAAATAAATCTTAAAAAAATACCTGCAAATCAGTGAACACATCTAAAAGCAACAGCATTCTGGGCCACAGTTATCTTTTACCAACAAATAGAGTCATCTAGACATTCAATTACAGTAGAGTAGAGGGGATTTAAACTGTTTCACTTGAGGTGGGGAATTAGAGTCAAACTCATTTATTGAAGCAAGAGGCTGTATTCAAGGTCTCTTTCCTACATTGAGAAATGAAGCTGGGATAAAATGGTAATAAAGATTGTTCTCCAGTGCTGTGACTTATAGCAACTTTTGTTCTAAAGCCTGAGATAAAGCTATTGTCTCCTAATGAATCCACATATCCATGAAATCCAAACTGACAGACACCGAGTTCTGGAAGGGGAATTTAGGAGAAGTTCAGGTTTCAGGAGAAGTTCAGGTGTCAAAATCTCTAGTTAGTGAGGTTTGAGCTCAGGGGATACAAATTGATTCTAAAAATACACGCAGGACTTTGGACTATTACCCAGCCATAAACAAGAATGAAGTTCTGATACATGTGACAACAAGGATAAGACTTGAAGACATCTTGTTGAGTGAGATAAGCAAGACACAAAATGATAAATATTGTGTAATCTCATTGATAGGAAATAATGAGAATAAGCAAATTCACAGTCAGATATTGGAACATATGTTACCTGGAGTCGGATTGGGAGTCGAGAATGGGGAGGTTATGCTTAATTGGAACAGAATTTCTGTTGGGGTGATGGGAAAGTTTTGGTAATGGATGGTGTTGGTGGCAACACAAAATTGTGAATGTAATTAACACCACCAAATTATATATTTCAATGTGATTAAAAGGGCAATTTTAGGTTGTATATATCATATTAAAATTAAAAATTTTAAAAAAGACTGTATAACATAAATAGTGAGCTAATATAAACTATGGTCTACAATTAATAGTACAATAATAATAATATTTTTTCATCAATTGTAACAAAACTATTACAGATAATACAAAATGTTAATAGGGAAAACTGCATGGGAGGCATACATGAGAATCTGTATGTTCTGCATGATTTTCTGTAAACTTACAATTTCTTGAAAAAAAAGAATACACACAGAAAATCTATCATTCTAAATAAACAACACACATTTCAAAACAAATGAGAAAAGTAAGTGATGCCTGTGAAGACAATTAAAATGTACTGGTAGAGTAGTTTTGTTGAAAAGTATGTCAAACACTGTAAAATAAGTATAATTAGAAAATTTTGAAATGGTATAAATGTATATGCAGTAATTAAAGTAAGAAATTTGGAAAATATATTTATTGAATATTCAGCTCAGGAAGTTAGGTAAAAAAAAAAAAACAGAGCAAAACTAAAGAAAAATAAAAAGAGAAATACCAAAGATTAATAGAAAATAAAAAACTGGAACCCCCCCCCCCAGTAAGAGATTCAAGAAAACTAAAAGCTGATTTTCTGAAAATCTAGTAAAATATTCAAATTCTTGCAAGACAGATAAGGGAAAAAGAAAAGTACAAATATTTTAGAAGGAAGAGAAACAATAGCTACAGAGAAACATTTTTTAAAATATGAGATTAAATTAATCTAATGAATTTTAAAATGTAGGCAAAATGAATATTTTAGATAAATGAAAATGATCAAAATTGATTAAAGAGGATTTTCAAAATATGAATATATTTTTTTAAAAATTAATGAAACAAATCAGTGTCCTCTTCATTTAATCATGGTGATATAAATACCAACTTACTTCATGTGACGATAACGAAGATAAAATATGACAATTCTGATAAACTGTTAGTACAGTGCTGGCACATTGTTTTTTTAAATATTATTATGACTATTTAGTACCACAAAGGAGTGCATCTGGCCATTTTGCAATCACATATTCTCATCTTTATTCTTAGGTTCCTCCTTCCTAGACCACAGGCAGTAGGAAGAGGTACTCTAAATCTCGGTCCTTGAGGTCTTTTGTTCCAATCAACCTACCAGTGCACACATATTATTATTCAGGAGATCAAATTTACATAGCCTGCTCTCTTTTGCCTTTGTCCTTGTATACTTTTTTTTTGAATTTTGAAAGAAGCTTTAGATTACATAAATGTTACATCAGAATTATAGGGGGATTCCTATGTACCCCATCCCCTCTCCCTCCCACACTTTTCCCCATTAACAGCTTCTTTCATTAGTGTGCTACATTTGTTACAATTGATAAACACATATTGAAGCATCCCTACTAACCATGGTCTATAGTTTGCATTACAATTTACACTTTGCACCACACAATTTTATAAATTTTGACAAAATGTATAATGGCCAGTATTCATCATTGCAATGTCATGCAGGATAATTTCAATGTCTCAAAAATGCCCCATTTTACACCTATTCTTCCTTCTTCATCCCCTAAAACTCTTGTGGCCACTGTCTTTATATCAATGTCACAAGCTCTTCCATTACTAGAATTGTAGTTAGTGTACTTTAGTCCATAGTTGCAATCCCTCCTTGTGTTTGTTAATTCTTCAATCTTGAGGATTTGGGGATGATGATTGATCTGATTGAGAGAACCCAGGACCCTGCATACTTTTAATCTTCCCCAAGAAATTATTTTGAAAGTATGACTGCTGTGCAATTCAGTGATTTGTTGGTTGCATGGCCATAACACATCAATACCATCAAAAGTGTATTCTGATTTCTTAAAGCAGAAATAGCGTTTTGGGTATGTCCACAGCCAGAGCCCCTAGGCGAGAGTAAAACTAAGGGGTTTATCAGGGAGCTAGAAGGTAGAATGAGTGCTTCTCTCTGAAGGCTTCCTACAACACATATTTGAAAAAATAAACAGTAAGTGGTTTTATGGCAAACATGGCCACTTGCAGATGATACTGTCTGGAGAAGGTGAGGGCATGATGCTTCTAAGGAAACAGTGCAGAAAATATGAAACAATAATTGACATACATATAACATATTCAATATTTGTAGGATATAATTACTTTTAAGATAATCTGTTTGACTCTCCTAAATATATGTTTTCTCTTTGGACCCTAAACCTCAGCAGTTATTCAATAGAGAATGAAAATAAGGACTTTCTCCCAAAAGGGCCAAAAAAAAAGAAGGCTATATGCTAGAAACTGATGAGTCAGACCAGCGTGATTTTATTTCTCCACAAATATGCTTAAAAGAAGGAATCAAACACTATCTTCTTGAAAAATAACTTTTCTTTGGCTAATTAATTATGAGCTGACAGTTGTTCTAGCTCCATGTTTATATTCGTAATATATTGACTGATTAACAATTTTGCTTTCGTTACAATTGTTTCAGAAAGCAAAACCTCAGTTTAACCATATGTTAAAGTACTGAGTGCTGCAGACATATTATACTTCATTGTATCATGCCCCATTGCCACACCAATTATTCAGAGTTATATTCTTAATCCAATGATAGATGTCCATGAGGCAAACCATTTTAAAGTGCTTTTTACCCTTATCCGGAGATGAGGCCCACACGTCTGGTTTTAAAATTACATTATGCGATTGACCATATTAATGAAACTGGAAGTTGATTTCAGCCACTTCATGCTTTAGTTTAAACACACTAACCAGTAGAGAGTTTTATCAAGGCATGTAAAATGTTCTTTGCTGTTTGAGCAGAGCTAAGCTATAAAGTTTGTTGTGGAAAAAACCTATTAAGGAGAGATATACTTTCTAAGAAAAGAATTTAAAAGCAGCTAAACTACAGAGAAGGAAAGGAATATTAAAAGTTACCTTTTAGAGCACTACAGAAGTTGTAAAACTTGTGGGGTTTTTTGTTTTTGGTTTTTAAATTATGAATACAAATAGAGTAGCATGTGTATTTGATTCATCTTATTCTACAATCACTATTCTTGTTGTATTCCTGTTAAGAATCTCAAGGAGTACTAACAGTATATTTGTTTTTTTTTTTTAGTACAATTTAACTGTATCACTTTGATCTGTACAAAACTTTTAGTTAGGAGGTATAAACTTTGTATTCATGTGATCACACCTGAACAAAAAAAGATAGGTAGTTCAAAATTCTGATACCAATATTCAAAGATGAAAAATCATTTCAGGAAAAGTTGATATTGTATGGTGAACATTTATTGCATCACGATACAATAGTAAGGCAGAGCTCCAGAGAGCAAGTGATGCACTAGACAGTACTGATACCATTTCTGATCAGTTTGCTTAGAAATGTATCATGTCATTTTATTGGACCAGGAGTTGGTTTTATAAAGAGGCAGCGCATGCAGACTGATATTACTGTCTACCATCCTTTACGTTGTAACATCTACAAAACATAGAACTTTAAAAGACAATTTATGCAACAGCCAGCATTGGAGAAGGAACATATGGGAGGGACTGTCCAAGCACATTTGTGTATTGACATTTTGTGACAAAGCTTTATACAAACAGGGTTGTTTTATTAAACAACTCCTGCAGTATAGCAAGTCTGTTCAATGTTCTTTGGGGAATGCAGCATAAAAGATTGTTAATTATTGTTTTAATTTAAAAAGGAAAAGGAAAAATATTGATTAATTTAAGTCATTGGTAAGGTAATATCTATTATCCCTATATTGGTAATAAGATATACCTGGGATCCTTAAAACAATCTATTAACGCCAAAGAGCCTTTACCATACTTTGGTAAGGAATGTGCAATTTAGTTTTTATATTTAACAATATCAATCAATAAATCCTTCAGTGATTTAGTAAAAATTACACTTAAGGTGAGACACTTTTACTGTTCTAAAGATATTTTGCAGATATAGGGAAGAAAATATATTAACGCAGATGTTTGTCTAAAAATAACAGATTTGAGGTATTTCTTAATTACTATCTGAAGCAATGATATCCAGGATTAAGAGTTGTATGTGACCCATGCTTTGTGTTTTATTGTACAACAAAGCTGTTTTGGTGGATCATACTTAGCTATTTGATCATAGTTAGAGACAGATATTTTTACATCCACAATCTCAGGAGCTACAAGTATGCATCTATCATGCCCTGATTTTCAATTGCATGGTCCATGGTTGAAATGGAAATGTAGAGTTATTGGATCTCAACAGAGCAAGCTGGGAGCTAGATACCTGACAAGAAAATATTTTAATGGCCCATCACAATTCAGCTGCTGTACTAAGTGGCTTTGGACAATGCTCCAGTGAATGCTATAATAACATGAGATGGCAGATGTAATACTACAGCATATTAGAGTGGAGCTGAGTTAGTTTAATAAACCTTCAGAGAACAAGAAAGAGTATATTAAAGACACTGAAAAAAGTATTCATATAGAACTCCAAGACTGGTTCTGATCAGTTGTCTTGATAAAAACATCATAAAATTGTTCCCTACCAACTACATTGTTTTCATGCTTCTTAACTAAGACTAAATTAATTGTTTTCTTTACATTCAAATTTTGATTATTTATGTCTATTTCCAATCAATGTAGTTTTTATGCAGTTCAAGATTTTCTTCTCATAATATGCTGAGCTGCTTTTTATTCACAATTTTGTTGAGAAAATGAAAATCAGTTGAATTATCAAATAATAGAGTGTAAGTATCCTTGTGTTATTCATTACATCTTCATGGCTCTAGGCTGTAAAATCTATGAAGCGTTCTGAATAGATAGTGATCTGCCTAGCTTTTAAGGAATATTGAGAAATTATGCACTCTAGTTATGTGATGAAATTGACTAATTTTTCTTTTTCCATAATGGTTATGATTGCTTCATTGCTATATAGAAACAGGCTTATTTTCTCATGATATACTGTACCAGATTTGAGTTTTCCCTATTTACTTAAATGCTGTTTGCTTTGAATTCCTTAAAAACGATATCTCTGCATTGTATGGCTCATAATATTTTAACGTTTATTTATGTACATATAATTTTCCTTGCAAAATTGTGAGCATTTCAAATATAGCATAAATGTCTATGTTATTAATTTATTATCATTACTGCCTTACAGTGACTTGAAAAAGTTAGAGGGAGGAAGGAGTGATACTTTCTTACACATTTGTCATTCTGGGACATTTTCTCTCCGTTTAATATCATTGTGGTGAGAATAAATACCTGATCTCAGGGGACATGCACAATGCTATACTACCATTATTCACAGAATGAATCTCTATGTGCACAAAGTCAAGTAAAAGTAGATGTTAATTTGTCCTCTTATTTGGCCTACAATTACCATGCTTCAGAGATACTTGTTGGAAAAAAAAACAATTTCAGAGTGTAGTCTATTTGAAATGTTATAGTATCTTTGGTTAGTTGAGTGTACAAAAATTTTCTCAAAAATAAGTGTGCATTTTCCTTTAAATAAATGATATTTCTAAGTATAGTTAACTGGAATGGAGCCAAGTTTAGTCCTTTTTTTTCCCTTTCTTATATGTTTTGGATTAATTTATAATGCAGAAATCTGTATCCTTTACTGAATTTCATTTGAGGAAAAAGAGAAAGTAATTAGGCTTCTACATGTTTTAGCAGATGAAATGGGTTATTTTATCCTTGTCTCTTAAGCTAAAATAGTTGAACCACTACAGTATAATGAGTATGTTCCTTCCAAGATATTTAAAAGATCCTCTCAGTATAAAAAAAAGAATTATGAATGCAGACAATTTTCTGGAAAATTCTATTTAGAGAGAAGATAGCGCCTGTTTCTACCCAACCCCCACCCTTTGAATTCAGAATAACAAAAGCATGGTTAAAAGAGATGCAGACTTTATTATGAAAAATGTATTTAGGAGGATGAAAATGAAAAATTTGGACTGTATACATGGTGTGAATGAAGTCTAGATACCAACCAATCTGTACTTCAGTTTAAAAAAATTGCTCTTGCAAAAAAATGTAAAAGAAATCACATTCCAAAGCCACAAATTTTTATTGCCAAGCAGGACTGCTTTTCAGAAGCCTGCATCTGTTGTAAACAGAGCAGACGGATATACACAGAAATAGAAAGCTTCAAAGAAAGGGTGTGATTCACATGCCTTGCTTTAATAGCAGTATCAAGCTTTCTTTTAAAGTAGATTGGTCTTCGAAGCAGGTGTCCTATAGGTGCCATCGGGCTGCTGAAGTCAGCCAGTGTTTGAAAGCTTGCCAGCTTGAAGGCCATTAATTGACAAGCTGTGACTGTCCAGCATCACAGGAAAGGAAATTACACAAAGGGGTGAGCCTTTATACCTCGCACCTCATCAGGAGAAACAGCAGAGGGAGCTGCCAATCTTTCAAGACAGAAGTCAAGCGGTATGCAGCTTCAATGGTGGACCTTTAAATATGAATTTCCCTGGGCAGAACTCACTGTAATACCTTTAATTGCCTTATGGCATTTGATTGATGTAATTTTCCCAAAGTACCAATGCAGAATTATTTTTGGGAAAAAAGAAAAATAATTAAGAGTTTCTTCTTGCTCAATGTTTCGGAGTTCCTAAGGTTTGTGTGATAATAAAAATAAAAGATATCTTGGCTCTCTGATAAGGGCAATCGGTAGAGTTAAGCTCATCCTAGCCACAGATATTCCAGGGTTATTCATATCCCTTCTTTTCCATAAGGATATTTATTTATTTATTTATTTATTTAACATATATAGTTAAATTTCTCTTTTTTTTCAGAGAATGAGCTTCAGAAGTGAAGCAGGATTTGAAAGTGGCCCACTGAGCTATGTGAAGGTTTTCTAAAATACAGATTTAAAAAAAAAATCATCATCATTATATAGCACCAGAAATATTTCTTCTGTGTCAACTACTACTTGAGATGAGATGTCTTTATTTGACTGCTAATTGCTCCAGGCAATCCTTTTGAAAATACAGCAGAGTGGTAAACTACAAAACTCCAAAAAAAACAAAAAGCAAAAAACAAAAAAAACCAACAACCTGGAAATGCTAAATGGTGTGAGAGGCTCATAAGAATGCTAAATTGGTTATTAGAAAATGCTTTCTGATGTCTGTTAGAGAGGCAATTAAATGGGGTGCCTTTAAGTTAAGAAGTGTCTCCTTGAATTTGCTGAGTGAGAACCTATCCTGGCTTCACTGCTTTGATTTCTATGCTATGCATAGCTTCAAATTGAACAGGCCTAGCTGAGAAAAAGATCTTCATTTGGAAATGCTCATTCTTCCTTCCAGCTACCAACATCTTGGCTTCTCTTCAAAAATATGATCTATTTCTCTTTTATGCTGCATTGATACATGGCCAGAAAGATAAAAGGTGTATAATTGTTCACATTTACATTCACATTTGTGAAAAAAGATAATATTGAATGATACCTTTTAAAATGTCAGAATCTAAGATGTTCCATGTGGAGGCATTTAAATAAGAAGTGTATCTGTCATCTCTGCTCATGAGGTGGCCATTTCTACAACATGCAAAATAATGGTGGCATATTTTGAAGGCATATTTTCCTTATTTGAAGATTTAAGGCTAACATATTTTTTTCACGGTTGCATTATTTCTAGAGTGAGTACAAGGTAACTGTAAACTGAAATATTTTCAAATCATAACTTATCATTGTATTTTCAAGTAAAGGTTATCTATGATGTCTTTTGAGTCACAGAACATTCCAGAATCATGGTTAATCCAGTTTAAATGTACTTAGATGGAACTGTTACAAATTTTATTTTTTTAACATTATATTTTGGAATTAACACAGGCTTGCAAAAGAATTACAATACTACAGAGACTTCCCAGATATCCTTCACCAAATTCTCCCTGTTGTTAATATTTACATAATCACGGAACATTTATCAAACATAAGAAATGAACACTGGTTCAAAGTTATTACATAAAATAAAGACTATTCAGATTTCCTCTGGTTTTTCCGCTAATGTCCACTTTCTCTTCTCATTTGTACCCTATCTCTCAGCCACACTGTCATTTGTTCCCTGTTGCCCAGAGTTTAAAAAAAAAACACACACAATTGTTTTGGAGACTTTCAGGAAGACAGAGGATTATAGAGGTACAGGACTCACTTCTCTCCCAGAAAAATAGCTAGAGGACAGTTTGAAACTGTCCAGAAAACTCTTCTCAGGCTTAGGACACCATGGGAAGGCTGGGCAGCACCCAGAAGAGAGATGGACCAAGGAAAGGGACTAAGATGGGAAGATACAAGAGTAAAGCTACAGCTGCAGCTGCTGGTGCCCAACCCCCCACACTCAGAACAGACAGCATTGGGTCCTTCGGCCCCTGGCCAGCAGCTATGGACTGAGGAGGTCACAGAGGCCCAGCTCCCCAGGAAAGACTCAGCTTATGGGTGATCTGAATTTTGGCCAGAAAATTTGGTCTGCAGTATCCCACCAGTTGCTCCATTCCAGGCTGGGTGGGGCCACCCCATTGTTTCCTCTGAGAACCAGGAGGGACCTAAAGATAAAGCCTATCTTCTCAAACACCCTCCCTACTGACTTGGACTGGTGACTGGTAATGCAGAGGGAATGGAGTGGAAATGTATTTCCTCCCTGGGAAAAGGGAGGGTATAGCTGGCCGAGGGAGTATAGCAGCTCCTGAATAAGTTTAATTTGCTAGG